>PIJE02000136.1:566020-656765 GCA_002895965.2 Coryphaenoides rupestris
CCTTTTGGTAAAAATGTAATCCAAGACATCCGTCAACTCAATCCTCGCAAAGAGTCTTCCTTTTGATTAAAAAAAAACAAAGGAAGTGACCTCCCAAGACTTGGTGGCCAGACAGGAAGTGATCTCACCGAGGGAGCCCAGGACCACGATGGCGGTGAGGATCCAGACCAGCACGGCGGAGATGTAGCGGATGATGATCATCAGGATCATGGAGAGGCCTGCAGGGGGCAGACATGAGCCGTCCTCATCAGCGCAGCACGGACGCGGCACATCGTTACGGTTTGATATGATGATGTTGTGGCAGCGAGCTTATACTCAAGATCACATGGTAAATATGCAACGATTTGTGTGTTTTGGCAGCAATGAGTGACAATTGCATTGAGTCGGTGATTTGTAGCTATATTTAAAGGTCAATGAGACGCAGTAGGGATGTTTGCATAGCCGTATTCCTAAGGTTTAAGGAACAAGGAAGGGAAGGAAGGGAATTTGTAAAAACACATTTGAATTTGAGATATATATATATATATACAGTATATATATATACTGTATTTATACACAGGTATATATGCACAGTATATATAACTACAGTATATTTATAGAGTGTATATATAAAATGCTATACATGTCCAACAGTGTTTTAACCAGGGGACAGGTAGGGAAGTTGTAACTAGGGAGGGATGGTGCAACGAAGGACAAACTGCTGTTACTAGAGCATTCACAACTGCTGCATTTTAAAAGTCATCTAAAAGTCCCCGATTGAATCTGAGAAGCCGTTTACTTGTGAAACTACTGTAGCAATCTCGCACAAACACAGGTTGCATGAAGTTAGAATAAATGTATTGATTTATTGAAATTTGCATTTTTAATAGTGGCTGAGACATTTGACCTAAATGGCTTGTCTAAAGAGAAAAATACAAAGGGCTAGTGTTAACGGAAATGCAAAACCACCTCACCTTAAAGAAACGGCATCACAACAGTGCACGTTATTCTACTGCGTGTACAAATAAAGTGAAGCAAAAATATTTAAACTCCGCCGAGGCCTCTACATCCTCCTCATTTATGATCTTCGTCCTGCATTGCTGCTTAGCGCTCAGAAAGATAAGACCGTCCATGTGAGCTGGTAGGTGATCCTGCTCCCAGCCACGGCTGTGTTACTGTTACCAGGAAGATGATGTTAGGGAGAGAGGCTGTAGTCAGGGAGAGAGGCTGTAGTCGGGGAGAGAGGCTGTAGTCGGGGAGAGAGGCTGTAGTCAGGGAGAGAGGCTGTAGTCGGGGAGAGAGGCTGTAGTCAGGGAGAGAGGCTGTAGTCAGGGAGAGAGGCTGTAGTCGGGGAGAGAGGCTGTAGTCAGGGAGAGAGGCTGTAGTCAGGGAGAGAGCTGTAGTCGGGGAGAGAGGCTGTAGTCAGGGAGAGAGGCTGTAGTCGGGGAGAGAGGCTGTAGTCAGGGAGAGAGGCTGTAGTCGGGGAGAGAGGCTGTAGTCGGGGAGAGAGGCTGTAGTCAGGGAGAGAGGCTGTAGTCAGGGAGAGAGGCTGTAGTCAAGGAAGAGAGGCTGTAGTCGGGGAGAGAGGCTGTAGTCAAGGAGAGAGGCTGTAGTCAGGAAGAGAGGCTGTAGTCAGGGAGAGAGGCTGTAGTCGGGGAGAGAGGCTGTAGTCGGGGAGAGAGGCTATAATCAAGGATAAATCATGTAATGAGTCAGGAGGGAGAGAGGCAGTAATCAAGGAGAAATCCTGTAATCAAAGAGATTATGTAATCATGGAGGTGTGCTGTAATCATGGAGAGGCTGTATTCAAGGAGAAATACTGTAAACAAGGAAAGAGGATGTAATCAGGGAGAGAGGCTGTAATCAAGGAAAAATCCTGTAATCAAGGAGAGATTATGTAATCATGGAGCTATGCTGTAATCAGAGAGAGAGGCTGTAATCAAGGAAAGAGGTTGTAAACAAGGAGAGGGGATGTAATCATGGAAATATGCTGTAATCAGGGAGATATGTTGTAACCAAGCACAGCTGCAGTTACTAGGAGCACATAGCATCACTGTTACTGGAGACATGCTGTAATTGGGGGCAGATGCTGTTACCAGGGAGAGATGTTGTCACTATGGAGATGCTATAAACAAGAATGCCTGCTGTTACTAGGGAGATATGCGCTTTCTAAAGAGCAATACTATAACCGTGGAGATACCGGCACAATGGAGATGCTGTAACCATGGAGACATTCTTTCTGAGAGACAGAGAACAGGGCAGTGAGTGATGCCTCGAGAGAATTCAGCTCAGCTGCAAACGCCGGCTCAGCACAAATCTTGGGTTTAGTGTCTTGCTCACGGCGATTGCTTTTAGCCCTTAAACGCTGACCTGGCCTGTAGTTACCAAAAGTTATACTGGCTGTCCTGTAGGTCTGACAGTTCTCCTCCTGCTCTCAGCATTGTGACTAGATGGTGTTTATCTTTTCTATTTTCTGAATACATTTCAGGGATAAGAACCGACTCCCGCTGACTCCCATCCTGTCGTCGGTGCTGCGACTGGTCCGGTACCACCTGGGCACCGTGGCCAAGGGCTCCTTCATCATCACGCTGGTCAAGGTCCCACGCCTCCTCCTCATGTACATCCACAACCAGCTCAAAGGAAAGGTACGGTCTGCCCGTCTGTCTGTCTGTCTGTCTGTCTCTGTCTGTCTCTGTCTGTCTCTGTCTGTCTGTCTGTCTGTCTGTCTGTGTGTGTGTGTGTGTGTCAAGCTCTTGTATATGGTATAGCTGGTATGCATGTTTTATATCTAATGTAGGCATTTAGAGATGAACATTTGATCTAAATATAATCACAATCGCGGCATGGCCCAGGTGCAATATCCACATTGCAGGAGCTGCAATCTTTGCAATCGTCGTAGACTGTGGAAATACTACATTTAAAAATCGTAACTCCGTTATATATGAAGTGCTCACGACACAATTTCTCCACAAGTTCGTTTTTTCAGTGAAAATGAAAAATTCAATATTGGTCAAAATATATATATGTTTTTTACCATGTGGTGCAGTCCTAATTTCAACCTTGGGTTTATAAATAATTTATAAATAAGTTTATAAATCAGAATAGAGAAGGTGACCTTCAGCAGTCTTGTCGCCCGTAACCTTGACAACACCCGTCACTAACTCATCCGTCTAATGGGCTCCCTGGCATCATCATAATCAACATCCTGGAGTGAACTGTAAGACATTACATTAATAAGTAATTGTTTGTTAACCGTATGAACCGTACGTAGTAGGAGTTAAACAGTTTGTTAATTGCCGATGCTTCCTTTCAAGCTTCGTTCCGATGGTAAACGGGAATCCGGGGTTTTCACTGCGCTTGTGCGGTGAGACGGCGGCTAGCTTAGCCCCGCGTGCGTGCGTTGTGCTAATTATCCGCTCCAGATGGTGTTTTGCGCGAGCGCCAAGTGGGAAGGAGTTTCTCCCCGACACTTTGAACCGGCACGTTCGCACCTCTGGTCACGGCGGTGCGGGAAAAAATAATTGAGGTCTGAAGGAAAATAATAAAAGTGTGAACATAAAAGGGGTGTCGCTCTCTCGGTGTGTCAGGTTTGCCGCGGTGGGTCGCAACGCTCCACTGCCACCACCACCGCCGCTGGCAGCCGCTAGACCTGCCGATGGGAGGTCGCATCTCTCTCTTCCTGGCGGGGTCTTCAAAGGGGATACGGGGGGGAAGCATCTTGAGTGACAGGCCTCGATTCTCTCCTCCGATGCTCTATCGTCCGTCTCTCTCTCTCTTTCCTCCTCCTCATTAGCTTTGTGCCTGACTGACTCTGCCCCTCTCTTCCTCTCTCTCTCTCTCTCTCTCTCTCTCGTAGGAGAATGCGTGTGCTCGCTGTCTACTGAAGACCTGCATCTGCTGTTTGTGGTGTTTGGAGAAGTGCCTCAACTATCTCAATCAGGTACCGCCGCCAATTAGTTGGGTCTGGTTGGGTCTTTTTTTTTCATTCTCTGTCTTCGTGTACTTTTTTCTTTTTTTTCCTCCTCCTCCTCATTTTCCTTTTTCTCTTCCAATTTGCCCAAAGTTTTCCGTTTTCATCTTTGCTCTTTTTATCTCGTCCCCATTTCCTGCGCATGCTATCGTTTTGTTTAATCTCAAACTCCTCCCTCCCTCCGTCCTTCTCTCGCTCTTTCTCTCGCTCTCTCTTTCTTTCACACTTATATGCTTTTCACACTACACTAACCCCGGGTTAAATGCGGGGTTAACCCCGTATTTAACCCGGGGTTAAGCAGCGCTTCACACTTGCATTTTTGAAAGTGGGTTAGCACCGCTTTTAACCCTGCTACGAAGCAGGGTTAGCACCGCAATTGCGGTGCCAAGAACAATAGTGTGAAATGATTGTGGGCGATATCAACGACTATCCATCCAATCACAGACCACAACCTCACCTAATTTACATATTAATCGCACGCGCATCTGTGAAGGCGATCTTGAACATTAATTTCTCTGTTCTTAAAATAAAATCGAAAACCTCCTCATATACTCTTCTCTTCTCCAGTTTAATTGTTATTCTCTCTCGTCGCTCTCTCGCTCTTTTGTTTGTGTGTTTAATTACTATCGCCATCACAGCGGCGTGATGGCGTCATTTTGACAGTTAAGCCGGCTAAAATGTAAACAACGTGCTGGGCCGGGCCATAACCCAGTAAATATGCAAATGAGAACGTTAACCCGGGGTCTACAAGTTTACAGTGTGAAACGCTGAACACTAATACCCGGGGTCAATTGTTAACCCAGGGTTAAAGAAAACTAGTGTGAAACGTGAGAAAACTAACCCAGGGCTATTATAACCCAGGGTTAAAGTTAACCCTGGGTTAAGTGTGAAAAGACTATTACACACACACACACACACACACACACACACACACACACACACACACACACACACACACACACACACACACTCACTCACATGTTCCCTGGAACTATCTTCCCCTTCACCAGCTGCTCACACAACGTCATCCTTGATCTCAACACAGTTCGTCTTTTTCAAGGATTTCACACGTGTGCAGGATGGCATACAATAAAGTTTGATTCCCACCTGCCTGTCCTATGCTACTATGTGGTTCTCCTCTCTCTCCTTCAGACCATTTGTCTGTCTCTCTCTCTCTCTCTCTCTCTCTCTCTCTCTCTCTCTCTCTCTCTCTCTCTCTCTCTCTCTCTCTCTCTCTCTCTCTCTCTCTCTCTCTCTCACTCTCTCTCCACTCTTCTGCCCATAAAGGCATAATAAGTCTGTCGTAAAATATATATTTGAAGTGAAGTCCTTGTCCAACACACAAAGACATTTAATCCCCAAAGGATGTGTTTGAACGTGTCTCCTCCCGGCACACATGGCTGGGCAGGGAGATGGAAATAAAATACAAATAAAAAAACAGCTCCACCCTTGCTAAGTGTGACTCAGCAGTACCCCCCACCCCCCTCTCCCCCGTGTGCAGAACGCCTACGCGGCCACCGCCATCAACAGCACCAGCTTCTGCACCTCGGCGCGCGACGCCTTCGTCATCCTGGTGGAGAACGCCCTGAGGGTGGCGGCCATCAACGCCGTGGGCGACTTCGTCCTGTTCCTGGGGAAGGTGGGTGCGATGGATGGATGGATGGATGGATTGGTGGATGGATGGATTGGTGGATGGATGGATGGATAAGCGAGAGAAGGGGAAAGATGGGAGGAATGGAGGGAGGGTTGGATAGATGGATAGGAGGAGAGGAAGGTGGATGGATGGACAGGAGGAGTGGATACTCTGATTCTTTCCCTTCAATTGTGATATTTGTATTGTTCTATTGTTCTCCCCCCCCCCCCCCCCCCCCCCCCCCCCCCCCCCCCAGGTGCTGATTGTGACGTCCACGGCGTTCGCCGGCGTGCTGCTGCTCAACTACCAGCGGGACTTCGCCGAGTGGCTTCTCCCCCTCATCATCGTGTGTCTCTTCTCCTTCCTGGTGGCCCACTGCTTCCTGTCCATCTTCGAGATCGTGGTGGACGTGCTGTTCCTCTGCTTCGCCATCGACACCAAGTACAACGACGGCACGCCGGGCAAGGAGTTCTACATGGACAAGGCCCTCATGGTGAGAGACACAGACACAGACGTGCTGCCGTTGACAAGCTGAATGAAGCGTTGTCTCATAACCTGACCTCCACTTGACCTGGTTTCCTCTGAATGTCTTTTCTGTCTTTTGTCTCCGCCCCCTTTTTTAACGGACATGCCCCTTTCTGTCTTTCCCTGTCCTTCCTCCTCCTCCACCACATCCCCCTCCTCCACCTCCTCCTCCTTCTCCTCCACCTTCCACATCTCCTTCACTTCCACCGCCTCCTCCACCTTCCCCTCCTCCTCCTTCTCCTCCACATTCCCCTCCTCCTTCACCTCTTCCACCTCTTCCTCCGCCTTCCCCTGCTCTTCCCCTTCTCCATCTCCCCTGTTTCCTCCCCCTCTTCCACCTCCTCCTCCACCTTCCCCTCCTCCACCACCTCCTCCCCCTCCCCTTCCTCCACCTCCCCCTCCTCCCCTTCCTCCTCCTCCCCCACCTCGTCCTCCCGCAGGAATTTG
The DNA here is from genome assembly GCA_002895965.2 of Coryphaenoides rupestris. NCBI lineage: Eukaryota > Metazoa > Chordata > Actinopteri > Gadiformes > Macrouridae > Coryphaenoides > Coryphaenoides rupestris. The sequence goes on from PIJE02000136.1 coordinate 572,575, forward strand.
TGGAGAGCAGCAGGCGGTTGGAGCGGGTGGTGGAGCGCGGACGGAGCCGCGTGAAGGAGTCGGTGGTGTCGGAAGGAGCGGAGATGAAGCCCATGGTGAGTGACCGCGGCGGGGCTCAGGCCAAGGTGAAGGAGGAGCTAAAGGAGTTGGAGGAGGAGGAGGAGGAGGTGGTGGGCGAGGGTCTGGACGGCGGCGGAGGCGAGTGGGAGGTGCTGCAGGAGTTCCACGTCTACTACCTGCTGATGGGCGTGCTGCTGGACTGGGTGCTGACGGAGGACAGCGCCTTGGTCCTGTGCCTGAGCCAGGACATGGTGCTCTTCCTCTGCGTCTACCTGCCCACCTCCACCCTCTTCCTCTTCGTCACCCTGCTCCAAGAGCCTCGCTCCTGCTCCTCCTCCTCTTCCTCCTCCTGCTGCTGCTCCTCCGTGGCCGAGGCCTGCCCCGCCAAGCCCACCTCCGCCGCCAAGCCGGCCTCCGCCTCTGTGTGCTAGCAGCAGCAGCAGCTAGCGGACGCACGCTAGCTGACGCATGCCGAGGAACTCGCACCATCCCCCCTGCATAGCATGCTAACGGGTGAACTTACTAACGCCTGCATGCATGCTAACATGCTAACTCATCATCATCATCATCATCATCATCATCATCATTGCTGCTAATCCTCTCCGTTTCGGACTAAAGCGTACTTGAACTTTTTTTTTATATTGTTTGTTTATTTGTGCATGTGTTTGTGCCAACTCCTGCCAACACACTGTGCTGCTGTGTGTGTACATGGATCCTTGTTTTGTGCCTACCGTCGTCATGGTGCTTGTTCTGGAGAGGAAGTGGGGACCAGAATGTATAGGAAGAATCTTAGAGAACGGGCTTGAAGTGGATCTCAAGCCTGCTTCAAGAACTAAGACTCCTGTCCGCCCAGAATTACTATTCTATTCTGTTCTACTCTTTTGTATTCTATTCATTTGGTGGATGCTTGCTGTCCAAAGCAAGTGAATTCAGGTTTGTGTCACCATGGAGGGCATTGTTGTCAAGGGGGATCGAACCCTGTGCCTTTTGGCCGGGGGATTTGAACACCCTCCACACCACACTCTCCTGCCTCCTCTCCTTGTGTTGCCTCCTTCCATTTTAATGTGTCCTGCGGTCTCTCCGTTGCCCTCCACCTTTCATCCCGCTTCCTGACGTCATTCCAGCTCGGTCATTGTCCTCGCCGCTCACCTCCGCTCACGCCTACCGGGACGCGTCTTGCGTTGAGTTTGTGAGATGTGCACACCAGTGATGAAACCGTAACAAAACCCGGAATCCCACTTTCCTTCCTCAGGCTCCGGGAACAAGTTCGGCTTGACCAAAATCACCGAATGGGACTTACACAAAAAAGACATTCCAAAATGTTTATTTTTACCAATGTGTAACATGTTTACTATGGTTTCACTCCAGGGAATACAATATTTTAATAAGAAACTGTACAAAAAAAATAATAACAATGTAATGAAGCACTTTATATTGAAGCGCTGCATATTTTAAAAAAGGCTGATGCATTTTTCGTAGTGATGTCCTTTTTTATATAAGACTAAAAACGATTGCCATCTAGTCGGAACACTGTACTAATATGTCTTGAGTCACTTTTGGTTTATTTCCTTCTGCATAGCGACTAACTCGTATATTTGGTCGGAGGTGTCCGTTTTTGTTGTTCATTTTCTTTATTTCCAATGCACAACCTAATCGTGAGCGCACTTCTTAGACTTGTGTTTTCTAATCAACCACTGAAGCACTCCAGCTTAACTAAGTAACCCAGACTCTACATCACACGCCGTGGGAGAGAGACATAGGGACGACTCCCTCTCTCTCTCTCGTGTCATCGAGTGTTTCTACCAGAATAAATGGGGTCGGGGGGGCTTTTTTTTTTTGCAGCATAATACTTCTCTGTACTGTATGTAAAAACACAAACTGACTGTATGGACTACTGAGGTTTTAGTTTTCCTTTCTCTCGCCTCTTTTTCGTTTTCCTCGAATCACTGCAGTGATCGAGATAAGGCTGGCATCCTCCAGAAGCACCCCCCCACCCCCCTCTAGTGGCCGGCTGCACATACTGCAGCTTTCTAGTTGTTTTCTGTCAAGGTGGACACACTGACCCACGCACACACACACTCTACTCTCACTTAAAATGTTTTGTCTTCATTTTCCCAAAACAATGGATAGGCACGTTCAGATAGACCGCCGGGGTCTGGCACCATTCTCACTCTCACTCCTCTTATCTGTGATTGACAGATTTTGCGACTCATTTGGGTAACCTGGCAACCAGGGATAGCATCACTGGTGTCACTTGCATCATTCCACGCAATAGCGGACGCCAAAGCTCAGAGCGTTGGATGATGGCATACATGTATGCTGGACTACATCATTTGGTTGATTTAATCGCTGAATGAATTGATTGGCAGAGATGGGTTAACTGGTGCCAAACAGCTTGTACCCCTGCATATGGTAAGGTTGTAGATCTCTGGTAGGCCCTGCCATCACATCCCACCCCTGCTCACTAGCTAGGTTCAACCTGTAGAGGTAGAGATGGCCGCTGTAGCTCGACAGCCCGCAATAACAAAAATAAAGTCACATTGCGAGGTTAACCGCTCCTCAAACATGTCTTCCTCGATTGCTTTTGGTTTCCATGTCAACATTCTCCAAGACAATTATGTCCTGGAGCATCTTTGAAGTTCAGTTCTTCAGCTCCACCTCTCCACCTCTGCTGGGGATACACAACAAGGGGATTGCCTCTAGGGTGTCAAACATCTTTTTCATTCTGCCTACAAGGTGGTGGTTTTTGGTTGCTCAGGCAACCTTCATTAAGTCTAGCGCTGTTTGTAAGAAAGAAAAAACAAACTAACACAAAAATGCCCTTTGGACTATAATGTCCTAATGTTGTAGTGGGTTTCTCTATGGTTTGTGTTGCTGGTAGGAGGAGATGTGGTGCCCTATTGTACCACCCTATTGTACCACCAGGTGTGACGTTGAGCCTACCCAGTGAACTGTACCAACCAGTAGACTGATCTATACCAGTCATAGATCTGGGTGGAGACTCCCACTTGTGATGTCACTATCGGGTAGATTCTTAGATGGCATGTAATGGCGAATTAACATTATACCTGGTGAACAAAGTGGGTGCCCTTTACATTTTACTGGTATAGAAAATGCTACCTTTTTCTGGGAAGGGTTTGTGAATGATGTGTTTTGTAACGGATGGATACAGTTGAGTGATGTGATGGAGATTCAAATGAACACTGTTTGTTTTGTTCTCAATGAAGATTTGATCGAGAGCATTTTGTTATATTCTAGATGGGGCTTTGGATTTATGTGGTTTGTATAATGTTCTTGACTGAGCTTCGTGTGTCTTAGCAGACCGGCTAGAACCGGTCTACTGTGATGGATGACAATGGAGGTCACTGGGGATTAATTAATGGATACAGATGGCCGTGACTGTTTCAATATTTCTTTATTCTTTAAGAAAAACCTTCTCTCATAAACATGAGTAAAATAAATTGTTCCAGAATGGAAAACGGATATTTTAAAATATGGATTGCAGGAAATGGACACAGTGACAAAATAACATTAGAAGTACTAGATAAATACATTTATTTTGCCAAAATAGTTTGGAATAAAACTCCTCATATAGTCTGTACTTATCACTTTTCTCCTGGAATACACTACATTTTACACTGACTTATAAGAGCATGTATGATGGAAAAAAAGGAAAAAACCTGTATGTATACAATTTAGCCACACACAGACTCAATGCTCAAAGCATGTTAAGAATTGCACTACGACGGTATTTCATTTCAACACTGAAATAAGTAGGCCTATTTGTGTCTCTAGTTGCTACCGTTTAGCTGAGTCAGTCAGGTAGAAAATAGAGAAGGCTCTATTACGTGAAACTAGTCTCTGGACGGGGCTGCCTCTCCTCCCCTTACTGTAGAGTCACTGGACCACATACACCTCGGTGAATTATTTGATTGTTTGAAACATTAATTCACCCACAAATAACCATTGACTTATAACATAAGTGTGGGTCTCCAGGAAAATGACTGATGACTTTTTTTTTTTTTTTAAACAAACTTTGGAATGTTGGGAACATGTATTTGGCTTTTCCCTTGTGACCACAGACCAACAAGCAAGCTGCAGGTCTGTCTGCCAAATAAACACCAATGGAAACGCGAGGAGGACCCGTCATCGACTCTGTGGTTGTGTTAACTGGTTGTTCAGTGGTAGGAACTGTGCAGTTCATTGTCATTTGTATTTTGGGATGTTTGGTTCCTGGCCTGTAAAACAGGCAGCTCTCTGGATGGCTTCAACCCGAAGCCCTTATTGGTTGAAGTTGCCCCTGATGATGGAAGCTGGAAGTTGGGCCGAGGCTGACTGTTGGAGGAGGCGGAGCTTCAGGGTAGCCACGCCTCTCTTGAAAACCCCACCCACTATATTGCCAGAAGTCGGAAGCTGGGAGTGTTCAGTTGCAATTAGTCGGAAGAAAGAAAGTTTCTTACTTTAAAGCACATTTGTCACTTCCCAAATTGTTTATTTAAATTCAAAGTGTGACTCCTGATTTTTTAATTTCGCTTTTTGTTCTCCACCATTACAATTTCTGATGTCTTAATTTGGCCACGTAATCAAAAAACCTTCGGTTTCTGACTTGGTTGGCCACAAAAAATGAATGTCTGATATTTCCGATTCTGATTGTTGTTTAGGGGCTGGGCTACACAGCTCCGCCCATATTTTACGACCAAACTTCCAGCTTGCATTAAGGGGCTTCTTGATTTGTTGGCACACTTATTGGGGAGTGGCCAAAATCCCTGCTCTGGGTGCAGGGGTGGAGCTTGTAAACTAAGTAGCTAGTCAAAAGTCATGTGAGGTGACTGTGGAAGGCTTGCATGCTGACATTTATCCTGCTCTTTACTGAATCAGCCATCTTTGTAGAGTGTTAATATTGCGCCGTTAGGACAAAAAAATTAAACACAGACTTAACTTAGAGAACAGCATCTTTAATTAGCAACAAATGCAGTGTTCTTTTGAGATTTGAGTCTTGAATTTCTTCCTTGCTCTCAGGGGTCTGTGTGTGTGTGTGTGTGTGTGTGTGTATACACACACTGGTCCCGAGGAGAAAGGCTAACTAGCTAACAGATAGGACGAGACGTCAGTTAAACTGTCAGGTGTGGTTCTGGCTTGTAGTACTTTCTCTGCAGTAAAAAAAAAAAAAAAAAAGTTGTAACATTAAACTTTTTCTTTTTTGATTTTTATATTTATCCTTTTTTTATGTATATTTGTTTTTTAAAAAAGGTAATAAAACACAATATTTGAGCCTGTGTCAGTGACTTTGTGGCTATCATACATGGTGCTGCTGGTGTACCAACTTTGAATGTACCATGCAGGATAACTGAACACAAATAGATACTAAATACATACAAATAGAATACACAGTAGAATACACACAGAGCACATATTTATAAACAAGACACAAATGGACAATTCTACTTATGTAAAAAAGAAAATAGGCTGTACATACAAATACATACAGTATGTAGGCCTTTTTTGACATAATTAGAATGTGTTTTAGGCATTCATATTATACACTTATATTTACATCATTGGTAACCTCTCCTTAGAGAAACCATTTGGTACATGTTTCATATTATTCACAAATAAGTAAAAGAAACATACGAGTAAAAAATAAAGTGGCAAGAGATACAAAAGTAAATGTGATTTGGACACTGGTACTGATGATTTTTAACCCACTGCTTTTCAAGGCTTAAATAAAAGGTAAACTTCCAATAAGCCACAAACCGCAGTGACCTTCTGTAGTGTATTACTGTGCAATGTACAGACCTAGTTATACTGGGTGCAGAACTAAACAAAAATACAAAACGGACCAGCAGAGACAACATAATAGGAGGCATTATTTCTCCAAACAGCTTTCATTTCCCTCCTGTCCTCGTGCTCTTCACACAGACTTAAACTGCCAACTGCCACGCTCTGACAGCTGGCAGTCATAAATGTTGCTGTGGCTCCATGCCACAGTTTTAGGAAACAATCGCATCCCTGTTTTCAGAAACAATCAATATTCATATTTCATGAAGCGATTTCAGCAGAGGGTGGAAACGAATGCCCCACACTCTTTCCCTCGACGTCACGTCAGTTGTGACGCTGCAAACCCAGGCGAGTGTCCGTGCAGCGCTCGTCACGTGTTTTTACCGTTAGTTTTTTACCGTTTTTTTTACCGTTTTACCGCACAGGTTTACCGCACAATTCCCCCCCCCCCACGCCTTTCTTCGTCTTGTGGTTCCTCACTGCTCGTCGTCATCCTCACTGACCATGGTGTCCAGGTCCTTGTCCTTCCGCACGATGCTCTCCGAGACAAACTCCTTCTGCTGCTCCTCCAGCTCCCGCAGCTCCCCCTGCAGCCGCTCCAGGTGCACTGCGCGCCGGTTACGCAGCACTCGGCCCGGGAACGGGTTCATCACCGTGAAGGCGATGCTGGTCAGCTTCCTGTTTGGGGGGGGGGGGGGGGGGGGGGGGGGGGGGAGGGAGGGAGGAGGGGACCCGCAGGAGAATGTGATGTCAGAATCAGAAGTAGAATCAGAAACAGCTTTATTGCCTTAGTTTTTGAAAAACAAGGAATGTGCTTTTGTGAAATTGGTTGCATGACATTAAACAGTGAGTGAGAGTAATAATATAGAATATATGATGTTATTGTGATGTCACGTTCATGACATCATGAGGTGCCATACTAAACAGAGCGGCTCTGGTACTGGTATCTGGTATCCTGAGCAACTTACCTCTGAGAACAATCAATGCATGAAGTCAAAATTGGAAGTTTCTAAAGAAATTAGTTGAAACAATAAAACAAGTAGTGCAGAAGAGCAGCTACAGTGTATTCTACTGTGACGCATCACCGCTCATAAATGTTTGCTTTATCCTTGGGACTGTTGGTTGTTCAAATAAGCTGCAGTGAGAAAAGGCGTGACATGAATAGCTTATTCTGAAGACGTGTTACTATTCTCCAGTAGGTATGAGTAACCTACTTATGCCATGTCAACCTCACCGTGGCCGTCCCACACAGGGCTGAGTAGCTGGCTGCCCCCATCAGGAGAGAACAGAGATCTCTCTCTCTCTCTCTCTCTCTCTCTCTCTCTCTCTCTCTCTCTCTCTCTCTCTCTCTCTCTCTCTCTCTCTCTCTCTTGTCATGTCTGGCAGCCTGCACTGCAGCTGTGAATTATACATGGAGATGTCTGCTGCTGGTGTCTGTGTAAAAATAGATGCGCAGTGGAGCCGACTGCTAGAAACTCGCTGGGAGAAATAGAACTTGGAGAATGATAGTTAGGCGGTGGCTTTAAGCTCCACATAAGGGCCTGGACATCCTCCCCAAGATACAAGGGAGAAAGACAAGACCGTTTTCAGGAGGGCTTAAGGACAGCCTGCCTCAGGCCCGATGCTGTGGTCCATTACCATAGTTCCCATGAGCAACGTCGCTCCAGCCACCCAGAGGCATCGCACGGCAGCTTATGTTAGCAGGTGTTCATGGATGGCCTCTCCCTACCTGCCGTCGGTCACGGTCTTGGTGAAGAACCGGAGGTACTGGTAGATCTCCACGTTGTCGTGGATCTTCAGGATGTCCTCCTCTTTGTATTTGAAGAGCGCCAGCGCGTAGCGAAATAACACCTGTGGAAAAAAAGAACCAAACAATGATGAATTGGTCGTAAATGATGATTAATGAATGTATTATGTATGGGTAACTTAACAACCAAATGTATTTCATTAAGCATGACACAAGTATTGAATCACAAAAGAAAATGGCAGTTAAATTAATGAATTAGACGAGACTACGTTACATTTACAGTTAAAGAGTTATTCAACACTAGAATCCAAGGGTTTCAAATTGGCTCAAACACACAAGGCAATAAATTGAGCCCAATCAGTAAAAAAAACTTGGCAGATGCTTGTGCAAAGTAACTGACGGTTAATTCAGATTTGTGGCATTAAAGAGCAGGTAAGAGTTGTTAAGGCATCTTGCTAAAGGAGGCCTACAGGTTGACTGCATGGTTCGCCTGCCTACATAGTGCTAAGATGAATGATATGGTCAACAAAAATTGCGCTATGATTATTGATCATTAGTGGAAATGATCATTCTTGCATCAAAAAATTATGTGATGTGACATTTTCTCTTGCATCTGGAGAAGAAAAATGTGTAGGCCGGGGCATCTCTGCAGAAATTTGGGGGCCACAGCAAGAAGTCGTGTATCGTGTGTGTAAAGTGTCCAGTATCTGCTATCGAGAATTCGACATTATGGACCATGATACACAAGTGGCTCAGTGACTTAAGTGTCCGGTATCTGTGTGGAGTGTGTGTGTGGTTGTTGGCTGATTCAAGCAGCCTCACTGTGGTGCATTGGCTAATCAATGCACCACAGGTTAAAGGTGCATTGGTTTCCTATGGGGAAAGCGGCATTCGTTGGGAAATTGCTACAATCTGCTTGAAAGTTATAGGAGGTGGGTGGAGAGGGAGTGGGATCCCCACCTTGGTGCCCTCGTAGAGGAAGGCGTCCCAGACCCTCAGCAGGAGGTCGCTGGGCAGACTCTCCACGAACGCGACCAGGAACCAGTTGAAGGTGATGAGCGACACGTCGATGCTGTGCTCCTCAAAGTGGGCCGTCAGCCTGGGCAGCTTTTCCGCCATGAAGTCCTTCAGCACCCGCTGGTCTGCCTTCAACCATTCAACCAAACTTGATTAATCATAGGACTCTTTTCATGCAAAGCTACTGTGGTATGAAGTGCTTAACAAGGGACATCACGACGACAGCAAAGAAACAAGTGTAAAAGTTTAAGTTTAAAAGAACAATGCTACATCTGACAATCACAGAGATTTGAGTAGATTCAGAACAAAAAAGATGACACACAACTTGATTAGAAGAAAGCTACACTAAAAAGGTATGTCTGTAGTAAAGAAGGCAGAGAAACTGTTAACTGATTTCTCAGCTTTACTAATGATTTAATACGAAGAAATATAGACGTGAAGGGATATTATACAGTAGATGATATAGACGAGACACATACTGTTTTCCTTATTGAATATTACTGTGGGTTAAAAAAAAAGGAAAAGCCCACAGGAACCTCTAAGAAATTATGGGTCAAAAGGAATATTCCCCAACTCTTTTTAATAACTGAATGGAGGGAGTAAGTGAAGCAGCAGTAGTAGTAGTGTATCCTCCAGGTATCCAGTGGTGATGGTGGTGTTGGTGGTGTTGTGTAGTCTGTGGCGGTGCTGACCTGCGAGGCCACCAGGTGCTTGGTGTAGTAGTCCTGGGGCATGATGAACTCCACCACGGCCACCAGACACCAGAAGGCCTCCTCCTCGTCCTGCAGGACCAGCAGGCCGATGGCCGCTAGCCTGGACCACATGGAGGGGGGGAGACCTCGGTCAGTTAACCTGAACTGTTCAAACAGTTCACCGTTTTACATTCATATGGAATCACGGAGCAAAAGTGAGGCTGAGAAGAAGCCAAGTGATAAAATCTGAAATAAAAAAATTACAAATCTAAACCAAGGTTACGTTTCTAAAACAAACACAACTGAACTGAACTGAAATAACAGTACTTAGCATTGTTTAGCATATTGTATGTTCTTAGATGTTGGTACTGCACTCAGAATGGCACGTCTGCTCCTATCCCAGATATTATGCAGGCAACCTTGCAATTAGGAAACGTATTCTATTAACCTTGCAATTCTTATATGCTTGAAACCCTGCTCTATTTCTTATATTTATGTACCACAGCGATATATTGTTGTCTCTTTCAACAAATGTACTCTTTGTAAGTCGCTTTGGATAAAAGTGTCTGCCAAATGCCTAAATGTAAATGTAAAATGTAAAAGAACAGTATCCAGTATAATAGTGTCCAGGTTTTGGACCACATGGCTGTATTATTGTCTTTTTTTTCCCACTTACCTGTTGAGTCCCTGGCAGTAGCCAATAGTAGGGTTCTGCCAAGAGAAGGCCAATAAGATGCGTTGGAGTTTCTGGAGGGTGGGGCTGGAGGGGGAGGAGAAGTGCTGGTTGGTGGTGAGGGTGCGGTGGAGGTCCAGTTGGATCTGTCTGGAGGTCGAGTGGGGTGACGTGCGACTCTTGTCACACAGCTGGAAGCAGGAGTAGAGGAGCAGAACTACAACACTCAGCTCTACATGTTCAACAGTACACATGAAGCAGTGATTGTCTGGATACTTTATCTGGTTTTAACTTAACTGTAGGAAATTGAGAGTCTACTGAATTGAAACGTTACATATTGTGCCATGTAAAGAAATAGAATTCTTTACAAAAAAAAACTAGAAAACTATAAACATAAATATATATACTGTATATATACTATTTCATAATAAAATGAAATAATATGATTTTGTATATGATTAAATAACAAATATAAAGAATAAAATACATTATGAAATATGAACTTCTAATAAATCTATTATATGAAAATATACTGCATTATATTATTATATTAGCCCTGTTCACAGTTATGTTATGTTATATTTGATCAAATATAATTGTTGTTAGCCATGTTACCTGTTGGTAGCGTTGTGGGTGTTGCTCTCGTAATGTGAGAGTCCTGGCCCGTACGATCCAGCGCCAGACCCGCTGCCGGTACTCCCGCGGGACCCCCGCCCGCAGCAGGTTCTTGATCTCTGGCGAGGAGCAGAAGTCCTCGTCGCAGCGCCCGGCGAGGTACTGGGTCCAGCGGCCCAGCAGGGGTCTGTCTCCCGCATCCTGCAGTTACACAAACATACCAGCAGAGGACAGCAAACAACACCATTACTACTAGGATGATAAGAATGCCAGCATAATAATATTAGAAATGTATTTTTTTTACATTTAGTAAATAAAACTAACTGTTTCAGAAATAATTTTCTGACACAAATAATTTTCAGACATAGAAATACATATACAATATTACTTCCAACTGACAAAATTATGTTTCTTTACCATTCTCCCAAAAGGATTGTGGCTTATGACTCCTAGTTGATCAACTACAAGCATTCTATAGCCTTTAGGCTTTTTAAGCCGACCAGAAAGGTCTGGACTGAACTCTGACCTGATACAGCAGGTTGTGGGAGCGGATCTCGAGGGCTTGGATCTTAGCTAGCAGCTTCATGTCTTCCACCTCGTAGTCCGGAAGAATCTTGAAGCCGTAGTCGTCATGGTCCAGCGGAGGGGAGCTGCGTGTACCAGACACACACACATGCTAATGAACAAGATACCTGCCAGACAGTGAACATGATGCACGCTAGCTATTGCTACCCATTTCTGATGAGCTTGGTAAATTTCAACACATGTTAATAATACATGTTACACAGTTTATACTATGATATACTACTCTTGTCTATTAATGGTATACGCTTATGCCACAACCATTATTACGATAACCATTTGTTGTAAAAAATGATGAAAACATTGTTAGTACTCCACAGGATTTGTTCCACAGCGACCAAAGAGTGGCTTTCAGCTTTTGATTACTTTATCGATATTGACCCCAAGGGAATTTGTATATGTTACAAAAATCTTGTATCTGCTAAGCTCAACATAATAGAAAATGATGAATGAAATGCATGAAACATCTGTACATCTGCACCATAAAATAATCTACAAAATCTCTAAAATTAAATCTGCATGTCCAAATGTGCGTCAGGTACTCATATAGCTGCTGTGTGTTTAGAAGGTAGCGGTGTGTGGTGTTACCTGACGGGGGCCATTTTGAAGGTGGTGGCCAGGTCCCCCTGCAGAGCGTCCTCGATCAGCTTGCGGACCGCCCGCCGCTGGGCCGGGTCCAGGGTCTTGTTCTCCTGGAGCTGCTTCAGAACCCCCAGGTAGCGGCTCTCCTTCTGGCAGCCACTGGCCTCCAGGTACGCACACTGGGACCGGGAGGAGGACGAGAGAGAGAGAGATATAGGAGACATTTACATACGTCTCTTAAGTACCTTGTGCTGACCCCTTGCTCAGGTCTGCGACCCCAACTTGAATGGGCTTCCCCACACAAAAGATAAGGTACTTAATGAAGGGTCTTTTAAGAGACCTTTAAACCTTGAAGCAGCGATCACCAACCCGTCAATCACAATCAACTGGTAGATCTTTGAGACTTTCCCTGTAGCTCCCGAATATAAGAGAAGAGTACTGTTAAAGTGATCAATGAGATAAGAGAACAGTACTGGTCTGTTAATTGTTGTGATCGTCATTACTCAGCACTGATAGGTAGGCCAACTGTTAGCTCGCATGGCTGAGGTTCTATGAAAGAAGACGAAAACGTACAATTTTCATCCAGAATGGGAAGTGGAATTTACTTTTACTGTGGTGCAAGACAAGTGTGTGTGTGTACGTTGTGTCACCAAACACAAGCACTGTCGAAAAGAGGAAATCTAGAGCAGCACCGCAACACCAACCACCCGAAATTCAAAGATGGCTACCCACCAAAGAGCACTATCCACGCTAGAAAGGTTGACAAGCTTTTGATTATTGGTTGATTATCGGTTGATTATTGATTTTTTTTTCTTTGTTGCTCTTGTGAACTAAATAATTTACTCAAATTATTTGTTCTTGGCAGATTTTAAATGGAGGAGGACTTGAACCAATGACCTTGACCGGCCTCACCTTGACCATCAGGCTCTTCTCCTGCTCGGAGCTCTTTCTCCACAGCTTGGTCAGCTGGTAGATCTCAGAGTTCAGGAACTTGTTCTGAGTCTTGTAGGCGGCGATGTCATCCTGGGGCACACAAGGAGAGAGGGCAGCAAAGGAGATCAGGAGATGGTTTGACTCAGCGCAGCCAAAAGTGCCAATGGAAAAACCCCATTAGAGAACTGGAGGGAAGTCAACATTCAATCGAGTTTGGAACACGCTAGGACACAAAAAATATCAGATTCCTTATGGTTAAATCACTCTCACCCGCTAATCACTGTCAACCTCGATTTTTGTTTTTGTTTACCTTTCTATAAATGTGAACATGATTAATATAACTTAAAAATAATATGTAAAGTGTAAAGATGTAAAGTGCTTTGAGTGCCTTGAAAACTCGATGTAAAATGCAATGAATTACTAACATTATTATAAGATTGCAATACTTTTGCATTCATTTAGAGTTTAGAGGAAGATGTGTGTGTGTGTGTGTGTGTGTGTGTGTGTGTGTGTGTGTGTGTGTGTGTGTGTGTGTGTGTGTGTGCTGCATGGTAGAGGATGTTCGAGATGGTGGCTCCACCTTGAGGTTCTCATTGTCCTCCTGAAGTTGACTGCATGTCTGTGCCTGCAAGCCGTTGGAGGTGGAGACTCTGCGTCGTGGGTCGGCCATACATGTAGACAGCTGGTCGGAGATCTTCAGGATCACCTGGCACGACCAAGAAAAACCAAGCCGATTCAAAATCAAGCACGTGCTCGTGAATGTCCGGAGGGTGTCGCAGGGTTACATCGTCATGTGTGTTCTGGGTTGAATGTAACTATTACCAAAATAAATGCAAATCCTCAATGATTAGGGACCCTACTCTCTCTGTACCTACAGTGCAGAGAAAGCACTATCTCTGTATCTCCGAGATGAAACCATGATGCACTTGACTGCCGCTAGTGACAAAATAAGGAAATACATTCTACATACTTTGTGAGTAGAATAGCTACGCTGCACTCTGTCCAGATGTGTTCTTTAAATGTACAATTGATAACATTGACAACATTTCACCACTAGATGTCGGACTCCCCATCCCCTCTTCCAATCCATGCCAGTGGTTGTCAGCTCTTTACGCAACCTGCATATTTCCTGGTTGAGTGGCATGAGTGATGATGAATCTTTTGTGGAAGTTTCAGTTTCAAGTTTCAAGTATTTTTATTGTCACTTCACAATTTACATGTGAGTATAAGCAGTGAGTGAAAAACTTTTTGTGCAAAACGCCCGACTACCGAGAGTAATTATAAAAGAATACAAAATAGAATAAGAACTACAAATAGAAATAACTGTGCAAAATAGAAATAGAACTATCAATAGAAATTCTGAGTAAATAAGTAATGAAATATAAAATGAAATGGAATATACAACAAAAAATATCCAGGTGAGCAATACACATATAAATCAATGTACTAAAATATACATTGTTATATGCTGACATTCACAGAATGTCACCGAAGAGTAATTAATACATTTTGCCACATGTAGCTATACATTCGCCATCGATTAACATTACTTTGTCGCTGAGCGTTTACCGATAGCACAGTAAAGCCATTTCTTACTTTCTTCCACACTAACTGGAATCTTGATCGCTGGTGACACAGAGATACTGTGGAGTTACTATGCTTTGGGCTCACAAGCCTTGTTAGAAGCAGGAACCAAACGTCAGACATCTTACACAGAGCTAAACAAAACATTAATTTTGGATCTGTAACATTTAAAAAAACCCATAAAATTTAAAAAAACGCTTAATTCACAATCATAATATAGATTTTTAAAAGTTTATTCCAGGGTGCTAGAAAGGAGACTCCGGCCGATCGAACCTCAGCTTTAGGAGAAACAATGCGGATTCCGTCCCGGCCGTGGAACAGTGGACCAGCTCTTTACCCTTGCAGGGTTGTTGGGGGGGGGGGGGGGGGGCATGGGAGTTTGCTCATCCAGTCTACATGTGCTTTGTGGACTTGGAGAAGGCTTATGACCGTGTCCCCCGGGGAATCCTGTGGGGGGTACTACGGGAGTATGGGGTACCGGGGCCGTTGGTACGTGCCATTCGGTCCTTGTACGAACAAAGTGCGAGCTGCGTCCGTATTCTCTGCACAAAGTCAAGCACGTTCTCAGTGGGTGTTGGACTCCGCCAAGGTTGTCCCTTGTCACCGATTCTGTTCATGATCTTCATGGACAGAATCTCAAGGCGCAGCCGAGGTGAGGAGAGTAGAGTTGCACTGTGTCCGGTTTGGGGACCTCAGAACCTGCATCTGTGCTCTTTGCAGATGATGTGGTTCTGTTGGCTACATCAGACCGTGACCTCCAGCATGCACTGGGGCGGTTTGCAGCCGAGTGTGAATCGGTCGGGATGAGAGTCAGCACCTCCAAGTCTGAGGCCATGGTTCTCTTCCGGAAAACGGTGGAGTGTTCCCTCCGGGTTGGGAATGAGTTGCTGCCTCAAGCGAAGGAGTTCAAGTATCTCGGGGTCTTGTTCACGAGTGAGGCCAAAATGGAGCGGGAGATGGACAGACGGATTGGTGCAGCGTCTGCAGTGATGCGGGCGCTGTACCGGTCCGTTGTGGTGAAGAGGGATTTACAGGTCCATCTCCGTTCCAACCCTCACCTATGGTCACGAGCTTTGGGTAGTGACCGAAAGAATGAGATCGCGGATACAAGCGGCCGAAATGAGTTTCCTCCGCAGGGTGGCTGGGCTCAGCCTTAGAGATAGGGTGAGGAGCTCAGACATCCGGAGGGAGCTCGGAGTAGAGCCGCTGTTCCTCCGCATCGAAAGGAGTCAGCTGAGGTGGTTCGGGCATCTGATTAGGATGCCCCCCGGGCACCTCCCTTTGGAGGTTTTCCGGGCACGTCCAACTGGGAGGAGACCCCAGAGCAGACCCAGAACCCGCTGGAGGGATTATATATCTCATCTGGCCTGGGAACGCCTCGGGATCCCCCCAGGAGGAACTAGAGAGTGTGGCTGGGGAGAAGGAAGCCTGGGGTGCCCTGCTTACCCGGCTGCCACCGCGACCCGGCCCCGGATAAGCGGACGAGAATCTTTAGGAAAACTGATTAAAAATGCTCTGTGGCTGTATTATTATTATTAAATCATACAAAAATGTTACCAATTGCACCTTTGGTTGTGCAGTGGTTTTTTCTAGCTACTGGTACTCCAATTTTGAAGTGTTAGGGATTGTTAGCCGCTTTAGATGAAAGTGCCTGCTAAATGGCTGACTGTGGATGTAATGTAACAGTGTGTGTGAGGAACAAGGAACAAGTCAGAGGCCAGGTGTTTACCTCCTGCTTGGCGTGGTTCTTCTCCATCAACATGTGGACGTTCTCCTGAAGATCGGCCACCTGCGTGTGGAGATCGCCAAAACGATTTTACTTGAAAACACACGTGTGTTCAAATAGCATTGACTCTGAACTGTTATGCAGTCTGTTATGGATGGAGGTCTGTTGGTCTGTTGTCATTCATGGGTCAGGGTTGGGTCTGACACCTGTAGGCGTCCATGAGGAAGATGCCTAACCGCATGACGCATTTCCTGAAGCCCTGTGTGATACACAAATGAAAGCAGCCATCACCTGGGAGTCCCTCTCGGCCAGGCTGCGGCTCAGGCCTTCCATCTGGGTCTTGAGGTCGTCCAGCCGGCTGCGCAGGTCCACTGCCTGGCGCTCACGGTGCCGCAGCACCTCTAGCCGCTCCTGCTCCCCCTCGGCTGCCAGAAACTCTGCACATGTCCGCTTCTCCAGCTGGGAGGCCTCCAGTGTCTTGTGGAGGAGCCACACCAGCTCCTGGAGGGAAGGAGGGGAGGAGGTGCAAGTAGTTAGAGGAAAGGAGGTGTAAGTAGTTTGAGGAGTGGTGGGAAGAGGAGGTCTCAGAAGATAGACGGAGGAGCAGGGAGCAGGACTCCCAACCTGAGAGGTATTTTTCCGGTTTTATTTTTAGGGATAAGTTACATGAGCATAACAGTTACATCTCAGAGATACAGAGATGTGCTGTCTCTATACTTTGCACCCTAAATGTTATACAAATAAAGTTTGTCTCTGAAGTAGGGTTCCTGTAACATTACAGATCAGTTTCCAACCCGTTCCTTGCAGAACCAGATCCACCACATTTTCCATCCAACCTGTCAGTCTACTTCATCATGCCATCTTCATCCTCACCTTCTGAGATTTGACCTCCTTCGCCAGCATGTCTTTGTCCTGCTGGAGGCGGGACATCCTGTCCGCAGAGGAAGTCTCCCTGCGGATGATGGGCATGGTGGACGAGCCGCGGCTCTTGCTCCTCCGGGACTTCTGGGTGTACAGCACAGCCGGGGACATCCTGCCGTCCTCGGTGGGGGGCTGTCCTGCTGGCCGAACCAACGGGAGCGAAGGAGTGGTGGGGGTGGAGGGGGTGCTGAGGGTGGAGGGAGTGGTGGGGGTGGGGAAAATGGGCGGAGTCTGCAGAGCTGTCAGAAACCAAAAGAAAGCTCTGGTTGTGAGTGTCGCCGTCGGTTGGACTCCTTTGTCTTATAATTACTAATTCTCCCACATAGTAAATGTCTATATAGGACTCTAAAAACTATATTTATATCAATGACATTAGACTATATCAGGTTAGATTCGATTCGGAGGGTAGTTTATTCATGCCCATTGAGACGTAACAGCATCACACACACACACACTAACTAAAAAAAGAAAAAGCGATAATTTATTATAGTATAATCAAATCATTATTACCAATAGAAACACACATCTGCAATAGTAATACACATACTCGTAGGTGTCCATGGTGGAGCTGAGTCGACATGAAACACACTCTGGCTAAACTCCTGAGATGAGCGCTTGGTACGCAGATTATGGACTGAGTTCCTGTTGAGAGAGAAGAGAGAAGAGAGAGAGAGAGAGAGAGAGAGAGAGAGAGAGAGAGAGAGAGAGAGAGAGAGAAGAAGATAGTGTACACATTACGACACATTGTAAAGTCTGATTCATTTACCTTTACGGTTGCTGATACCATTGCACGCTTGTAGGGGTGTTCCCAAGGAAATGTACCATTTTGGTTGGAGAGATTATTGGTGAAAACTTAAAATAGGCGGAGTTGAATTGCGAGATCCAAACTTGTTTATTATGGAAATATCATTTTCATAAGTTTAAGTTGAATCTTCTTCAGTTAAGTATCTAATTTTTTTTTGTAAATTATTTTGTGGCTTCAATTTGAATCAGACATTTTGGCTTACCAAAATGTCCAAACTCTTTATCAGTACAGTATTGACAGGGACACAAAGGTGCTTACTCCATACTCTGTCTGAAAATAATGCTGCTAAATCTACCAATTGTAAGTGTGTCACATCACATCCAACTGAAACACATATATTTTCAATTTGGATCACATCTAAATTATTTCTAACTGAAAGTATCGTTGCTATATCATATCTATGAGCCCAGATAGAGATGCACATCGAATCGTGCTTGAAAGGAGAGTTGCACATCCTTAATAGTGATGCGATATACAGTTGTGGTCAAAAGTTTACATACACTTGTAAAGAACATGTATGTCATGGCAGTCCAGAGTTTCCAATAATTTCTACAACTCTTATTTTTCTGTGATAGAGTGATTGGAGCACATACTTCTTTGTCACAAAAAACATTCATGAAGTTTGGTTCTTTTATGAATTTGTTATGGGTCTACTGAAAATGTCTCTGAGTCCATTTAAATATGACTCATTTGATACAATCATTAGACTCAGACACAAACACTACAATGGGAAAGTCAAAGGAGCTCAGCACAGATCTGAAAAAGCGGATCATTGACTTGAACAAGTCAGGAAAGTCACTTGGAGCAATTTCAAAGCAGCTACAGGTCCAGAGATCAACTGTGCAAACAATTGTTAGTAAGTACAAAGTGCACGGAAGAGTTGTGTCACTGCCACGATCAGGAAGAAAACGAAAGCTATCACCTCTACAACATCCACAGGATCCGGCCCTTCGTCACAGATGAAGCAGCACAGTCCAAGCGCTCATCAAACCAAAATTCTCCCATGTAACCCCCCCCTCTTCCGCAACCTCCACTGACTCCCGGTAATCGCTCGCAGACACTGGTACTGGCCTACAAGGCTGTCAGCGGAACTGCCCCTACCTAACATTAGTCAGACCCCACGCCCCAGCTCGAGCACTCCGCTCAACAAATTCGGCTGGACGACTGGTACCACCTTCACTAGGAACAGGCAAACAGCTCTGCCAAGTCTCAGCTCTTCTCTGTTCTGACTCTGCAGTGGTGGAATGAGCTCCCAGCTGACGTCAGGATGGCAGAGTTGCTCACCAGCTTCAGAGTTCACCTGCTAACCTGCATGTTTGTACGTCTTGGCATTTATTAATGGCACTTAGCATTCTCGTTCTCAGATGTTGGTAGCACGCTTAGAATTGCACGCCTGCCCAGCTACTTACGCAGGCAACTTAGCAATTACGAAACTCGTTCTATTCGTCTCGTAAATATGAATGCTCAAACAGCTCTATTCTTATCTTCAGGTACCACAGTGATATATTGCTGCCTCTCCTTCAACAAATTTACTCTTTGTAAGTCGCTTTGGATAAAAGCGTCTGCCAAATGCCCTAAATGTAAATGTCATATGCGTTCTGTTTCAACAATTATACTTCTGTTGACTTTAAAGGCCGCCTCGAGTCTTTGAGCTGTTCAATGTTTCCCTAAGCCAAACCAAATAGCTAAGTTGTGGGGCTCTTGACCGACTGCGGTTTGTGTTAGTTGAGTCACATTTATGATAAGCATGTGTTTTCGCTTTTATAATAGTCTCCCCAGGTTTCGTTGAAACTGAAATAGATTTAGAAAGCCACGACCTGAAAACATTGTGGTGGTGTTTTTAAAAGAATCACACATGTCAAGAACAGCTGATATGAAAGTCGTTTTTGTTATATTCGTAACTTCAAGACACCCAAATACAAGACAGACTTCTAATCTTGTAGTGTGTGTAGTCTGACAACATTCAAATTCATTGAAGTCACACACACACACACACACACGCACCCCTGTGACATCGGCAGTCTGAAATTAATCCCATCTCAAGTCCCATCATATCTTATGATAGTGATGATTATATCATCATAGTGATGATGGTGTACTCACTGCAACTCTATGAGGGGGTGTTTGATGGACATGTTAGCCAGCCCGGGGCGGGGCGGGGGGGGCTGGTTGGCCGCCTCCTCTCCCACGAGGCCCAGTGGGCTCTTCACCGTGGGCAGGAAGTCCTCTGTCCGACAGGAAACACAAACTCTTCATGAATATTCAGCCATCATTAAGCATTGATCCAAAGCGGCGTACACATAGCTGTCAACCCTCCCCTGTTTCCTGGGTTTCTTCTCCACCTTCTTCTGGTTGACGAAACACCGTCTTGTCTGATTGCTGATAGAATTGAATATTCATAGATAGAACTGAATATTCAAATTAAGTATTATATTAAGTTGGATTTTCTGTCGCCCCCAGTTTGTTACCCTAGAAAAATAGCAAAAACAACTAAAATATTGGCGGTGTAGACAAAATTAAATTGCCATTGAAAAATTGCAGAAATAGGCATAGCAGGATGCAGCCTACTGTTTTACTAAATTAAAATTCCCTCCTCACAATTTTTAACTGCCCTCTTGTTTTTAACTGTTATTCTTGTGTGGTCCCTGTTCAAGGGTGTAAAAACGACTGAAAGCCCAGTAAGTATTAAACTTTTAATGAACCTCTTCGTTTGGCCTTTTGTGTTTTCATTTATGTAAGGCAGGGCGGGTCGGGTTGGGTTGGCTCGGTTGCCGGAAAATCTGGTTTTTTTTCTAAGCCTAATGTTGACAGCTATGCATACAATACATTTTTAGATACATGTAATTATTATCACCTCACCAGCTCATAGTCATTCAGAACAATTTTCAAATCAAACCACTTGTGTCAGCACAAGTGGGAGTGTCCAAGCAGATGCACGCTCGATAGATCAACTATTGCTATGGCTGATCTATCATGCATCTGGTTGGACACTCCCAGTTGGGAAAAATACTTGAAATGACTAACCAGCTTCACACGTGGTGGTACAATGGGGCCCTTTAATGAGAAGGTAGGGGTTGGGCATCTTACACAAGGACGCCTACAGGTAGACTGCGGACATTTCAGGTTTGAACCGAGAAACGTTCAGCTGGGAGACAAACACCCTGACCACTAGACTATCCTTTCATGTGAGTAATGAGTGATTTCAGACACAGCCATGAGACCAGACCCTGAGACAAGATCTTGTACCACAACAGGTCTGGACTCGGTTGGTCTCGCTTGGCAACACATTCGCATGAGTAAGGAAAGCTTTTAAATGTTCCGTACCGTGTGCTCCCAGCTAACTGGAGAAGCAAGAATGTACTAAGAACTAGAAATTGCTCCCAACAGCAGTGTGTGTCAACGTCGATGTCCTGAACAGATAACAACAAGACTCAACGTGCAGAAAATACTTCCCAATCATAGTCACTGTGCCGTCATTTACAGATACAGCATATATAAGGGCTGGCTAACACCATACCCTCTTTCCTCTGCTCAAAGTTGCGTTATCAATGCAAAGACACCTGCTAATTAAAAATCTGTTTAAGGCCCCTAACAGCAACAACAACATAGCCTTTTTTTTTTTGCTTCATTTAGATTTTTCTGCGCAATTCATTTTTTTCATAGGATTATAATTTCAGCCATTCACCAATTCAAGGATAAAATTGCTTAAACCAAGTTAATCCCTAAAACTTGGAATTCCCACGACAGCGAGGCCCCAGTTTCAGACCCATGCTGTGTGTTAATCCATCTTGGTCTACAGTCCAGGGTCAGATGACCCATCCAGTCTAGTCACTCACAGTGTGTGTTTTGCAGCAGGAACAGCGGCCATATATACTGTATATATATTGTATATATATCACAGATCCCTTTCTGTACGTTGAGCCACCTGTAGTATGGGCTCCGGCTAATATTAAACCGGTGCACACTTCCTGTGTACTCCTTACAACTTCCTGCAGCAGCCACTCGAGCCTAAACATCCAGCAAGCTGAAGAAAGGAGACTGGAGGTGGGGGGTGGAGGTGGAAGTGGGGGTGGGGGGTGGAGGTGGAGGGTGGAGATGGGGGGTGGGGGTGGATGATTGGGCGGCTGCTGGGACATCCACCGCCCACACTCTCGTCAGGGAAACAACAGCAGCTGTGCCGCTCAAAACTGGTTTCCATTCCTTTCCTCCTCTTCCAGCGGCGTGCTGGGGTTGTGTGTTTGTGCTGGGATATCAGATGCCTTCTCTCAGACCAGAAGAGACACAGTCTGGTAATCTGTTTAAGATCCGCTTCAGGTACCACAACATGCCAGAGCCTCGAGTCACATAGCACACACCTTCTTCTGGTCGACTAAACACTGTCTCGTCTAATTGTTGATGTAGAAATAGAATAGATATTACATTAAACTCATGTTAAACTCAGCACAACAAGACAACACTCACAAATGCATTCAATATTATGAGTTATTAGGTGTTATACACGACCGCACAGACATTCGTGATACAAATCACAAAAACGTCTTTCAAGCTGACATAGTAAAACAAAGTTTTGAACGATGTCTCCTGGTACCAGAGGTTAGCATAGTTAGCATTAGCATTCTTATGCTCACGCTAAAAATCACAGTTCCGCTATAGATGACCGCTGTAGAATGAGCAATCAAGACCACGGCTGGTGGTAATGCTAAATTCTGGAGAAGGACATGATCGTCATACTTTCGGACATTGCCAACCTCAGTTTCCATGGAAGTGGTGCAGACGGGTGATTGGAGATCATGAATCTGCTTCCTGCCCTCGATGGCCCACTCCCATAATTACACCTAATCACTGGGAAGTACATGGTGGCCTACTATTCCATTCCCGTCTGGGATAAGTATCTCGCCATGGAAACACCATACTTAAACATCAAATCCAAACAAGCCTTGATCTTGGCTAATCATAATCAGTATTCAGATTCCTCTAGCTCAGCTCTGGTCCATGCAGTCATTTAGCAGACACCCAAGGCGGCTTGCAGATGGCCATTTGAGATACGTATACATACGAGTTGTTAGGGAGCAGGTAGGGGTTAGGAATCTTTCTCAAGGATGCAGGTCGATGGTGTTTGGGTTCCCATTGCCGGGAGTGAAACTAACCATTAGACTATCCTGTTTATCCTGGAGACAGATTTACAGTGACAGTGAATCGGAATTTAATATTTGGTGTATTACATACAACCCCTCAATGTCTCTTAGAGAAGTAGTTTTGGGTATGACGTTTTATCAGTATCAGAATAAATGACACGTAGTACACCCAAACAAGTTTACATTTCAAGTTCTCCAATGCGCTGATTAAATTGGCTACATTATGTGAGACTAAAATACAATTACATCATTATTATTATTATTATTATTATTATTATTGTTGTTGGTGATAATAAAAATTCAACCCATGGAGGAGGGTGTAAACTAGGCTAGCTGCTCCCTCAAAGATTTCCAGCAAATATTTGGTTGAATTTTAAATAGAGGGGCAATGAAACCAAACTGGTTCATTCAGGATGTACTCTACATTACAACAGTTGTTGACAATTGTGAACGTAATATTTACAATTGCCCAAAGTAGGTCACTTCACATTTGTGGTAAACCTTTTTAACCCAACAAACTATTCAATTGATGACAACGTGTGGCATGGTAATCTCAACTGAAGATGCAACCCTAACCACCAGACGACCCTGCCCCACTGGAAGTTGTTTCGGAGTTGGTCCGTAGCCTCGGCCTCCTTCAATAGCTGTCACGGTGTCAACGGAGCCACTGACAAGTCTGCTCTTGTTTATTTCTGTACGTTACAGTTATCCTCACAGGCCTCACATTCAAATGTTTGGAGTTCAATTTCAGAGTGCACCTACAGTAACCATAACCCCACGGACAACTTGAGGAGAAGTTGAAAGCTTTCTAGATGGCTTTGAGTTGAGTTGAAAAGGAGTAGGGTGGACGAATGTTCCTTAAAAGAGGGAAGGACTGCACTACATGAAAAAATTCTAAAATCTGGGAGTGTGGTATTTATGTTTTGCTTCAGAGCACTATGACAGCGACTCTGGGTGAGCGATTTGTCAAACATAATGCCTGCCTGACCATGAACAGCCTGCAGTGACTCAGACGCTTCGTCATCAGCACCCAAGCCCTGTGCTGTTAATAACTCAAGTATTTCCAAATGAGATTTGTATTTCCCCACTCTTGATCGGAGGACTGTCCCCTCTCCCTCCCCGTCCTCCTCCTCCCTAACCAACTTCCTGCAATCCACCCTTGGCCAGCATACTGGAAGTGGTTACACGCACGCATAAACAAACTGTGATGGTCTGATCTTTCATCTCTTAAATATAATGGCACAAAAGGTAAATATACTAATCACAGAGGCAGTAGTTTCATCTCAGGGGGGAATAAATTAACTGATTATACCGTTAAAACACACGCAGTTGCAGACAGTAGACAGAGTTTACTTTCACACTACGCCAAGTGCGAACACACATCTGTCCTATTATTTTGATTTCAAATTCACTTTACACATTGCATTAAACATCCTTGAGAAAGGCAATAGCCTAACCCATGCATGCTCTGTGTCTGTATTCTTACATTGTAATTATGTCACCGATAGAGTATGTAACAGAATGTCGCTAGGGTTAATCTTGGTGGTTGCCTAGGGGTAGCCTAGTGGTTGCGGAAGTGGTCATCTTGGTGGTTGCTAAGGGGTAGCTTTCGTGGTTGCGAAGTGGTATCTTGGGTGGTCTGCTAAGGGGTAGCTTAGTGGTGTTTCGCTAGGGATAACTAGTGGTTGCTTAGGGGTAGATTACGTGGTGTGTTGCTAGGGGTAAGCTTTGGTGGTTGCTAGGGTAGCTTGGTGTGTGTGCCTAGGGGTAATGTTGAGGAATGGGATAATTCTATGTAATGATTAACAATATATATGGTTTCCACCATCATCCTGGGTTCTCTTTCCCCCTCCCTGCCAGACCATCTAAGTCCCCACCCTCCATTGCTGTTGGAGCGGGTTTGAATCAAGTAAGCAGTTGGGCCGGGGAATGGTGATCGCATTAAGTGGCCCTTTTTTTGTATGACGTGGAAAGTCCTAACCTTTGTTTTGTTTGACAGGTTGTAGGCAATCTGTGATTGGCCTTAACTGCCATGTGTATTATCCAGGAAACAGGTAATGATTGGTAGATCACCATTGATGACACCCATGTCATACTTTGCTATACTGTGGGTTGGACATTACATTAGACATTAGGAACATTACACATTAGGAACTAGACACATTAGAGACAACCATGGAGTAGGATGGTGTTAGTTGTTAGGGTAGCCTGCCGGAGCCTGTGAATAAATAAATGACTGAACATTGCGCCTTATATCCTTGACCTTTTTGGACAAGGAATGAGGAACCTTCACAGAGGACATATATTGGAGATTATTTGTCCTCACACATGTTATTATTCTACATTTTTGACGAGCTAGCAAGAGGCCAGGACTTTGGATCTTATGATCCATCCACATATCTATTACTTAATACGTAGCTTGGTGTCGCTCGGCGGCGTACTTTGTGGATGTGTTTGCTAGGGATAACCAATAGCGTTTTTGCTAGGTGTATCCTCCAGTGCTTTTGCTAGGGGTAACTTAAGGTGTTGCTAAAGCGTGATCGCTAGGGCGGAGGGTAAGATAAGGATAAGTAAGATAAAACTTTATTAATCTGAAGGGGAAATTCGGATGAAACTTGGTGATCGACTGTATGCGGTACGAGTGGAACTCTTCTCAGTTCACTGTGAAATGTGACTGCTCTTACCGGAGAGGCTTGGTTTTCTGAACCATTGATTGTTGTTTGTTGGTGGGGTTCTGAAGACGCTGGTTGGGATGCCGTCCCCCCAGACAGATGTTCCCTGTACTGCCACCTCCTCACCTGTAGCTGCTGGAGCCAGTACATCATAGTCTCCTGGTTAACTGCCTGGAGAGGAGGAGAGGTGAGGAGAGGAGGAGAGAGAGAGAGCCGGAGATGTGATTGGGGAGGAGAGAGGTGAGAGGAAGGAAAGAAAACAGAGAATAGGGGCGATAGAAAAAGAGGGAAGAGGAGGGGAGGGGGGATTAGAGGGGTAGAGAGCTACAGTACAATACAGTAGAGTGGCAATATCATTTTGAGAGCAGTGGAATTCCCTCTTCCCCCTTCCGTTTAACGCTCATATCAGTTTAACAACACCAAGCATTGATAAAGTTTGAGAACATTGTTTGAAGGTGCTAATCATAGATAAAGAGCAGTAAACTGCCATGTTAGTTCCTTAAAAGTTAGTTAAAATGTCATTCAATGGTGACCAGAAGGCAAAGAATTAATCTACAAGTCGAAAATGTTTGGTGTCTTCACATTAGACACACTTTATATTAAAATAAATTATCACAATTTGACCTGATCGACAGATTTGTGTCAGCATCAAAATATACTGTACTGTAAAACTGTATATTCTTTATATAACACCACATCAAAGGAGATTAAGTGGCTGGGTTCTTCTTAGCACCAAAAAAAACAATACACATTCATGTAGGCTATTTGTGATCACTAAAACAGGATGTTCTGTACGTTGGGAGCGAGCACAATGACATTGTGATAGGTACTGGTTTGTTTGTCTCTAAGACAAAAGAGCTACCTTTCCCCAGCTGTGGAAGCCCTTATTAGGGAAGTATACATTTTGACCTGGGCTATACATAACCCACGCAGGGTTATGTATAGCCCAATTTGAACCCCGATTTGGACCCCTGAAGACTCTGAAGACTGATATTCAGGAGTCGGCACTAGTCTGCTCAAAACAGGGCAGGTCACTCTGGACAGTCGACAAATGCTATCACTATAGTGTGCAGGGTTGAAGGTTCAAAGCTGCAGTGTTTGTCTACGACTGTAATTAAATGTGTGATGGCCAGTCTTTATACAGGTGATTAGGATTGTCAAAGTCTTCTAGTATGTTCCTGGCTTAAGATAAGATAAGATAAAATAGAACTTTATTAATCCCGAAGGGAATTCTTGTGCCAAGGGTTTATATTGGGCTGCAATATGAAAGTAAAGAATATGAAAGAAATACCTTTGAATTAGTGCAGCAGTTTAAAGAAGTGGTTGCTATATTTAACTATTGTCTATAAGAAATATCGTCTATAAGAAATTATCATACGATGAGACACAAAATAATGCACTTTATGAAATATTATTGTGTGAAATGTTTTTATTTTGATGCAAGGTTTTATCTTGAATGTATGTAGCTCCTACGTACTAGTTTCTGACCCTGACACACACCCACCCACACACCCACACACCCTACCTTGAGTATGTAGGTGCGTTCGGGAGTCTGGATATGGAAGGAGCCATCCTCTCCCTTCAGGGGGTAGGTGAAGGTGGCGCTGCCCAGCGCCACGCACCCCAGTGGGGTCACATCCTGCGGCGTGCGGTAGTAGAACAGCTGGCTCTTCTTCTCCTCGTAGGTGAACCACCGATGCTTCCAGGTCCTCAGGGGCCCTCCCTGTTTGTCCAGGTAGCCGCAGAGCTTGGGCTCCGGGGCCACCAAGGAGGAGGGGAGGGTGTGTGGCTCGCTGACCACCGGTCCCCCGCACAGAGCCTCCACCGCCACAGGGGGAGCCAGGGTTGTTTGGACAGGGAGGGGGTCGTGTGGTCGGTGGTGTGGGTAGTGCTGGTTCTCCGGGGAGGGTGGTCGGGCTTGGCCCAGAGGCTCCAGGTGTGGAGGGGAAGGAGGAGGTGGTGGCTGGGCGGGTTCCTCCTCCTCCTCTGGGAGATCCTGGGTGTTCTCAGTCGTGGAGGAGCCGGCGGCAGAGTCCTGAGTTTGGGGAGGGTCTTCTGTGGAGCCGTCAGAGGGGCTCAGTGGAGGTGGCGGTGGAGGTGGAGCTGGAGGTGGAGGTAGAGGTTCGCTGACTGGCTGTTCGCTACAAGTAGAGTCAGTCTCGTCTGGTTGTGGTTCAGGGGGGCTAGGGGCGTCTGTCTGGAGGGGCTGGTCCACATCGGAGGAGGAGGAGGAGGATGAGGAAGAGGAGGAGGATGAAAAGGAGGAGGAGGAGGAGGCGATCTCGCCTTCAAAGGAGGCCTGGGGCACTGGGAGCTGATAAGCGCCTCCACCTCCTCCTTTTTCTTCCTCCTCCACTGGGCTTAGCACCTCCTCCTCGTGGGCAGGAAGTGACTGAGACAAGGCAGCGTTGGGACTTCCTGTTGGGATCTCGCCCTCCATCACCACACTGAAAGAAAGAGAGAATGAAAGAGAGGGCAGAGAGAGAGGACAATGACTCAATGTAAGAGTGAATACTATATTTAACTGTGTGAACATGACGGGATATGGAAGTGTTAGTTTGACAATGGTTGCGGAGTGGACGGCCTCACAGTGCACTACCCAGCTGTGTCCAAACATATTATATCATTATTATTACGAAGCAAACGTATTTGTCCTGTTTAGATACTTTTAAAACAATTGTTGTTAAGGTGAATGTTGTCTGTATGTAGACCCCCATAAGAGCAGGTTATGTGACGTATCACGTGGGTGTGACGTCACACATGTTAATTATAAGCATTGACAATTAACTTGGATGCCATATGGCAGAACATAAACTTACAAAAATAACTTGTTGATATCGTTTGCTAAATTATTACTTGTTTAATGATCAAAACAGTCAAAACACAAGTCTTTTCATTTGATTACATTACTGTATTACACTTATTGTATTACACGTACTGTATTACAATTACATCATTACATGAAAACGATTTAAAGTGTTTTACACTTATTGTATTACACGTACTGTATTACAATTACATCATTACATGAAAACGATTTAAAGTGTTTTAAAAGTGAAGAGCCAAAGTGAAGAGCGACCACAATAACAACAACCTACCTGAGGAGGAATAAAAGGCGCAGGACAGACAGACAGATCAGTACAGGTGATGACAGCCGCTCCCAGCTGGACGTGGCTTTACATGGGGAACAACACAACACAACAACAAAAACAACAACAATAACAACAAGCAAACAGAAACACTCCAAAAAAAAAGTTTAAAAAATGGAAAAATCCAGTGACAACTCCCACGACCCGGTCACGCTCGGTTTCCCTTTCCTTCCTGTGTGAGGAAAGTGCAGAAACCACCTCCAGCAGCAGCGGCAGCGGCAGCGGCAGCAGCAGTACCTCCTCCGAGCCGCCAGGGGGGGGCGACCGTCCGACCGGCGCTGTCTCTCCAGACTACGCAGTTGAAAGTTCGTGGGATTGACACAGCGGTGCCACATGTGTGTGTGTTGTTGTTGTTGTTGTTTTTATGCTGTAATGTGGATACACTGGCTTGGCGTTTAGGCGGCGTATGAATTGGTTATTAATGTATTAACTGGTAAGGTTATCGTGGTTGTTATGTTTAAGGCCGTAGACAGTCAGCAGTATAGCTCACGTATCATTGTGTATGCTTGACAGGACGTGGTGGTCGTCCTCTCCTCTGAAGGCAGCATGCGGAATCTGACGTTATTGAAGAGTCTGTGCAATGCCGAGTTGTCCGACCGACGGGGCCTCGGCGGTCCTCGGTGTGTCGCTGTCCGCTCCGACACCGACTCCTTGCTGCTCGCGTCACAGTTCTCCATCGTTGAGTTTGACCCAAGGAGCGGCCAGGTAGGAAGGAGCCCAGTGGTGCGTTCCACCACACTTGACACTTGTACCCGGGAGTCGGGATTTTTTTCCACTGCCATTTTCCGAGCACAACTGGAACGCACCACAACTCCAGGGCAGAACAACTAGTGATTGTATGTCTACGTTGCAATAAAACCATAAACTAATGCCAACATGCCCAGAAATGAATGCTGTGTTTACTCTTTTAGTGTCCTTTGAAATCTGTCATTACCAAGCTTCTATTTTCTAACAATTTGATTATCAACTTAAACTTTGCTTGTTTTCTTCTTCTATTGTATGTCTGCTCATGTGTCACCTATTGCACTACTAACCCTGAATGCAGGGATCCCCCTTCTGTGATAAGGGGGT
This sequence comes from Coryphaenoides rupestris, assembly GCA_002895965.2. Taxonomy (NCBI): domain Eukaryota; kingdom Metazoa; phylum Chordata; class Actinopteri; order Gadiformes; family Macrouridae; genus Coryphaenoides; species Coryphaenoides rupestris. The sequence goes on from PIJE02000136.1 coordinate 602,317, forward strand.
TAGGATGTAATGTATGTAATAAGAGCTGCACATGAATGAAAAGGACTTGACTAGAAGCTATCCTATAGAACCTATCTTCATTTGTGGACTACAGACTATTTACACCCCCCCCTGCCGCCACCACCACCACCCCTCTTACCTCCTTGTCCTGGGCAGGTGGTGCATGATGTCTCACTGACGGATGAGGGTTACATGCCCACCGATGGCAGTGGGACGGTGGTTGGGATACAGGAGCTGGCCGAGCTGGAGTCTGTGTGTGTTGCCACGGCCACCGGTGATGTCATCCTCTACAACCTGACCACCGACGAGGTCAGCGGGACATAAGTGTAGATGTGCACTTATAAGATAGCATAAGATGGTACTGTTGTGGAAAGTAAAACACTTGTTGTTATAGCAAAGCAGTGCAGTTGATTTATTTCAGCAGAATGAGAGAGCACATAACCAGGCCATCAGTAGCTTGTCTGAGCTGCTCTGAAGCTACTCTTCAGAGGGCGGTCTTACTTAATGCATGTCATCACACAAATCCTTTCACATGTCTCCAACCTTTGATCATTCAGACACTGGTAAGCATGTTTCCATGAGAACTTCTCCTCTGGTGATTGTTCAAGACACATTAGTTGTGTAAAAGACAATACAATTTTCTACCACAGTACTTTTATTAATCTCAGAAATGTGGGGATTAATACAAAATATTACAATATTCCTCTGCACTGCTTTGTTTTTGCGTTGTCAAGGAAACAGGTTCATTGTTATATTTGACCATTGTTGTTGATTGGAATTGATTGGCAACTGTTAAAAGGCAGAGCTGTTCCGTGATTGAAAAATAATGCACGTTATTGACCGGGTAAAGTATTTCAACAATTCTGTGGTATAGCCATGTACCTTTTATACAGATGGGGGATTAGACAATTCATACAGGTGTGTGATTAGACTGTTTATACAGGTGTGTAATTAGACCCTTTTATACAGGTGTGTAATTATATATTTTATACAAAGGTGTGATTAGACTAATGTAATGTGTGTCTTCCCCAGGTGGAGTGTGTTGGCAGTGTGGACAGTGGCCTGACGTCCATGAGTTGGAGTCCGGATGAGGAACTGGTTGCTCTCACTACTGGTTGGTCCAAACCCTTCTAGCAGTTTCACTACACACTGCTGGATAGGCAGGCGGATTGGGCTCTCCATCATGTATCTGGGTGGACACTCACATGTGTAGTGGGACAATAGGGTTGATTATTAAATAGCTTGGAATGGATAATATCACACCTTTTTATGAATTGGCATGTTACACATAAGATATACTTTATTGATCTCCCAATGAGACATTTCTGGTGTCACAGCAATATGTGAGTTTACTGTACTGAATAAATGTAGTGCATTTATTTGACTGATTTGTGTTATTACGAAGCATGTCAAGAAGTCCATGGCATGGTCTCTTTCTCTGTCATAAATGAAGGGGAATCTCTACAGATTTGTAAGGTAGCAGTCTATAATGTTGCCTGATGGGAATCATTGCTTCATGCAGGCATGCAGACCCTCATCATGATGACCAAGGACTTCCAGCCAATCACAGAGGTTGGCATCCACCAGGATGACTTTGGTGAAGGTATGTGGGGAAGAAAGAAGAAAGAACATCTCTTTCCCCCCTAGTAATGTGTGAGAGAACTATAGTGTGTGTGTGTGTGCGCGTGTGCGTGTGCCCCTGCGTCTTAGGGAAGTTCATCACGGTGGGTTGGGGGAAGAAGGAGACCCAGTTCCATGGGTCTGAAGGGAAGCAGGCCGCCCAGAAGAAGTTACTGGTGTGTAGGACCCCATCCTCTGCCTCTCTCACTTAGGAAGCGGAGGCATTTGTGTGTGTGTGTGTGTGTGTGTGTGTGTGTGTGTGTGTGTGTGTGTGTGTGTGTGTGTGTGTGTGTGTGTGTGTGTGTGTGTGTGTGTGTGTGTGTGTGTGTGTGTGTGTGTGTGTGTGTGGGAATCAACTACCCTGAAAATGTATTCTTATTAGCCACAGCGATGACTGCTGCTCGGCCAAGCGTCATGACATTAGAAACGGACTGCCAGAAAACTATTTCCTACAAAATTGACGTCATCCATTTTTTTGGGATATCGACGGATTGTTTGAACCAGGAGGTGCAGCCGGCGGTGTCCTGGGACGACCGCAGGCCCCGGGTGTCGTGGCGGGGGGACGGCCAACTGTTTGCTGTCAGTGCCGTGTGTCCCCAGAGCGGGGCGAGGCGGGTCCGGGTGTGGAGCAGAGAGGGGGTCCTGCAGGCCACCAGCGAGACCCTCAACGGGCTGGAGCAGGCGCTCTGCTGGAAGTAAGCCCTGCCCTTCTCTGTCTATAGTAGTAGTTCCTGATATGGTGTGATGATTTCCTAATGAATGGACTATTAAGTTGATTGGATGATGTTTAATTGATTAAGTCAATTCAAAGTCAAAGTCACAAGAGAGAGTGAAGAATAAATATGTAATATGTATGGGGGACATTTTTGTATGTATGTATATGTAGTACACTTTATAACCTTTATTCACCTAAATAATAGATATTGTACCTCATAATTGCGTGGAACTTTTACTTTTGCAGATAAACTGGATTTTTGCACATAAATGGATTTTGCTTTTTGTATATAATTGGATTTAGTTTATTTTGTCAGTTTTATTAGTACACTATATACTTTACTTATTGCTTTCTAGTATGTTTATCTACAGCTTTATATATTTTATTATTGTTGTCTAGCATATTTGATCTTTTTAGTATATGATTACCTAAATAGGTGGTGAGTTGTCATGAAAAAATGTCAGTTCCCAAGCCTGGTTGTTGTGTGTGTGTTGCAGACCGTCGGGGAGTCTGATTGCATGCACCCAACGGCTCCCCAACAAGCACAGCGTGGTGTTCATGGAGAGGAACGGCCTGCTGCACGGGGACTTCACCCTGCCCTGCAGCAGGGACCAGGCCAAGGTGGGGCACCCAGTGGGGCCTCTCTGGCTCTCCAGTGTTTAGGATTTAGAACGCAGAGTATTGAGATGTTGTATGTGTGGAGAGTTTTAATCCACCTTGTTGAAATGTTTTATATCTGTTGTCACTATCTGCACTACTTTCCATAGCTAGTGTGTGTTGTGTTCTTGTGTGTGTGTGGGGTTATATTGCACGTGTTTATATGTTTGTGTGTGTGTGTGGGTATAATGCATATGAGTGTGTGTGTGTGTGTGCGTGTGCGGGCTTATCTAACGTGTGTGTGTTGCAGGTGAAGGAGCTACTATGGAACAGTGACTCTACGGTCCTGGTGGTGTGGCTGGAGGACATGACCCCCGGGGACGACGGACACATCAGCACCCACCGTAAGACTCTCCACCCTCAGACCCCAGGTCACATGGGGCATGCTAGTGTAGTGGTTCAGGTGTGTGTGTGTGTGTGTGTGTGTGTGTTCACGTCTCCTCTCTCCTCTCCGTAGTGCAGCTGTGGACGGTGGGGAACTACCACTGGTACATGAAGCAGAGTTTGCACTTTGGCCGGGACCCCCAGCGTGCACCGGCCTGCGTGCTGTGGGACCCCCAGCGGCCCCTGAGGCTCCACGTGGTGACCCGCGGCTGGGTCAGCCTCACCTACGACTGGGGCTGGTCCACTGACCGCAGCGCAGGCCTGGATGCCGACGACAACGCCAACGTGGCTGTGATTGACGGAGGTGAGAGCCACTGAGAGGACGGCATCGGTCTTATCACCACGCCCCATAGCTGCCATTACTTCCTCATTGGATGCTGATTGGTCAGAACCACTGTGGTTCAGCCACAAGTGGATAACTTGAAGCCTGGCAAGATGGGTTCTTGCGTGAGTGTGATCTTGCGGGTCTCGCAAGGTAATCATTTGAATAAGTGAAGTCTGAACTGGTGACATTTTGAAAAATCAGCAATTAAAAAACATTATGTTTTAAGAGAAATTGGGCGGTCCCTGTAGTTGCGTTAGCGTTTTGTGCCTGCTGATTGGTTGAAGCTCATGTCTTTCTCAGACAAGATCCTGGTGACGACGTTCCGCCAGGGGGTGGTGCCTCCGCCCATGTGCTCCTACGACCTCCAGCTGACCTCTCCGGTCAACCTGGTCACCTTCCTGCGTCAGACTCAGAGGACCAATCAGCTGGCAGCGTTGAGGGCTGATGGACAGATCTCAGTCTACGGCCCCGGTAAGTCATGCACATGCACGTTCACACACGCGTACACTGGTACATGCTGTCTCTCTCTCTGTCTCTGTATCTATCTGTCTCTCTCTGTTTCTCTCTGTTTCTCTCTGTTTCTCTCTGTTCCTCTCTGTATCTCTCTATCTCTCTATCTCTCTGTCACCTTCTGTCAATGTAACGTTTAGAAGAGTATTGTAGGCTGATTGATCATGGTGATAATATCAACTCTGGGTTGTGCCTCTCCCCCCCAGACACTGGGAAACCAAGTACCGAACGACCAGGAGGGTTCAGGGTGGTCTCCCCTCCCCTGGCACTACTCAACACTTACAGGTTAGAGCACACACTATCTGTCTCGTCATTTAGCAGAGGCTACACACATGTAAAGTGACTTGCAGTGATTCCAGATGTATGTGGAGGTGAGCTAAGGGAGCAGGTAGGAGCTGAGGGCATCTGGTGCCTCCAGGTTAGACTGGATGATGGGGGGTCAAGTTCAGTTGACCCTTACGGACATAAAATGAAGGAAATGCCTCTTTATTTGTTGGCTCGTCCTCTCATATCCTAATAATATAGTACCGTATTGTTCATGTGTGCTACAAAAATACCAAATGTAAAAAACAAACAAGGGATATGCGAAAGCAGTCTTTCCAAGAACTGATTAGCTGACTTAATGTTTATTAATATACTTTTTGAATATCCTTTCTGACATTTTCCTGACCAGATATACAGTAGGTGTGTAATGGATACACCCCTTTGTGATATGTTATAGTTATTCTTTTAGATCCTGTCCATCACTTTAATTTAATGGAGGTTGTTGTCACTATCCCACTCCTCCAGGCTTGGTTTCAGTAGTATCTGGGGTTAGTTTACTGTGTGTGTGTGTGTGTGTGTGTGTGTGTGTGTGTGTGTGTGTGTGTGTGTGTGTGTGTGTGTGTGTGTGTGTGTGTGTGTGTGTGTGTGTGTGTGTGTGTGTGTGTGTGTGTGTGTGTGTGTGTGTGTGTGTGTGTGTGTGTGTGTGGCCCTCAGCGTGATGGGGCTGCCGGAGGCCCCTCTAGCCATCAGACAGCTCCTGTGGTTGAGGGAAGACCTGCTGCTGGGCCTGAGCTCTGGGACACTGCCTTCCTCCTCCACCCTCCTCTTCCTCAGCCCCCCTCTCCAGACGACTCAAACACCCTCAGCAACAGGTCAGTCAGACTGTATGGCTCACGTACGTGCGCACACACACCCGCACACACACTGAATTGCATCAATATATAATATATATGTGTAATGTGCAATTTGGCTCCTGCCATGGTGGAAACTCGGCCGTCCATTATAAAACCAAGTGTCAGCCATGTTGGCTCCATCCTGGCCCAGGTATTATTATAGTGTTGGTCGATTCCAGAGTGTCAAGCCAGCCCCCGGTGTTTTGTGTCCAGACGGGAGGTGGAGGTGGACGGTGTTGTGACCAGCATGGCCCACAGCTCCCAGAGCGGTACGGTGGCTCTGCAGCTGGAGGACGGCCAGGCCAGGAAGCTGATCTGGGGTGAGTTCAGGGTTCACACGCCCACCACTACCCCACCAACAATCCAGTCCAATCCAACAATCCAATTATCCAGGAATGTATTCAATTGGTTCATTTAAAATCCTGTATTGGGAGAGGAAAGTCTGACTTTAGTTCCTGTCATCTGGAGTGGGTTCAGAACACCACTGCAACTGAAATGGTTCAGTCATGTATACACTTAGTTCAGCTAAAACGGTTTGGGTTAGGGAGGAGACGGTAAGACTTAAAGGGGAACGATTCCTGTAAAATTACTTCAGTGGTCCAACTTTTCCGCAGAACTGCAGAAGATGCAGACCGTGATTCTGAGTGGAATGACTGGGAGTTCCTCCTTGCGGTTTTGCTTCAGATTCAGAGTCGCCGTCGGTGGGGGCCTGGACTGACTCCGGCGGTTGCCCGATCAACTTCCCGGTCTCGTGTGTGCAGATGGCTCTGTGTACCGCCAGTGGAGGGGTAGGCTGTTTAAACAACTGCAGCAGGACATCATTGTATTATTCTTGTAGTATTATCCCTCTAGTCAAATCAAAATTTGTTTATTGAACGCTTCTCATGCAAAGTGGCAAAAGCTGAATGAAAACATAGTCGACCTATGTTTTCATTCAACTCTCAAATTGTACCTCAAGCACCCTTTTAAGTGATTAGGAGAAAGCTAAACTTTAAAGGTATCTTTTTAAATGCTGTTGAACATCCTCACTGTGAAGGTGGTCTTGAGGTACCCGCGGTAGAGGACTTAATGGATGGTCGCCTTGTTTTCCATCTCCTCAGGAGCTTCTGCTGGGCCTCACAGACCGGGGCCACCTCTACGCCGGAGATACCCAGGTACCGGCAGAATACAACACAACACTATTTCATGTTTAGTTGTTTTAAAGGTGCAATACATCATCGAGAAACGATGAAGAATTACTTTGAACTCACATAGTGCTGATGGGCCAGACCGTTTTCTTTGTTTTACAGAAAGCAATAAAAAAAATGTATTCAAACAGCAACGGCGCCATGTTGCAATGACGTAACTTCAACATGTTTATTATAATGATGTCTTATTGCACCTTTAACTATCCACAGCACTGCAGTTCAGGTGGCTGTAATTAATGCAGTATGTTGCATGTTAATAGTGTTTTGATTGGTCTGTGATCGCCAGTTGGCTTCCAACGTCTCTTCCTTTGTGGTCTACGATGACTTCCTCCTCGTGACCACGCATGCACACACCTGCCGCTGCCTCCACCTGGGCACGCTCACCGCCAAAGGTACACACACACACATTTTTGGCAGAGTGAGCTTATATAACCTGTGATCATTGAATAGCAGTTTATCATTTATTCCTGAGCTCCTGAGTTACAGCAGTTTCTGTCCTTGAGCTTGACCTTTTGACCCTTGACCTCTGGCAGGGCTGCAGGAGGCCCTGGGGTCGGATGGAGGTCAGAACGACGAGACGCTGCGGCGGGTCGAGAGGGGCTCCAGGATCGTTACCGTGGTACCCCAGGACACCAGGCTCATCCTGCAGGTAGAGAGAGAAAGATACGCACGCGCACACACACACACACACACACACAGTCCTGAGGATGTGCATTTGTAAACGTGTACGTGTGTGTGTGTGCGTGTGCGTCTAGATGCCTCGGGGGAACCTGGAGACGGTCCATCATCGAGCACTGGTGTTGGCCCAGCTCAGGAAGCAGCTGGACTCGTACGTTTCCCGTATTGCAGTCTAGTAATCCATCTAGCGCTATCGTTACTAACATGCTTTAGTACAGAATGGAAAACCAAAAACAAGCATGATCCAGTGATGCAAACGACTCTCTTTCCGGATGTCGCTTTTGTGACGTCAATTTGGGTGACTTGTGTGAATCATCTAGATCTGGGGGGTGACATCGACGTACGCCAAATAGGAAGCTGGGAGCACATGAACAATGTGCAATGTTTGGAGTTGTATAGCGACGTTGTTGCGAGGGGATTTATTTACACTCAACCCCTCCTGACTTTAACCCGCCGTAGCAGTTAGCTGCTACAGCTCTTCCAATATAAGGACGCAGGCAGGGTGTTGAACAATCCGGTGTATTGCTGAGTTTGTAGTTGTTTGGTGACAGAGGAGGTAGTACCTAGCTAGCATGCTACCTTCCCCTGAGTGTGTGTGTGTGGTGATGGCTGGTTTAACCTGTGTGCAGTGATTAGTCAATGCGCCACAGATGTGCAGCCTCAACCAGACACTAACTGGGCCAGGTGAAACCTGCCACCAAACGCACACACAGATCAAACCCAGGTAACATTTAGCTGACTAATATTATTGGATGTGTTTTTAACTTCCATCTGAGCTGCCATTTAACGTTTTCCGACTTTGGGTAGCTCTCTTTTTGTCACCTTATATGCGTTTTGCATCATTGATCACTTAACTGACAGAAAAACAAAAGGTGGTTTGGTTAATTTGCGATGCAACCCTGCATCTTTCAGTCACGCTTATCTGATCTGGCTCAATTACAACACAGGTGGCAACGTCATCCAATCAGAATAAGCTGTTGCATGGTTGAACCTGTTGTCTTTGTTCCTTGGCGCTGTCGACGAGGCCTCAGTGTTAGGAGGTGTCTCTCACTGTGCAGCCACGTGACGCCCTTTGGAGGCTGTAACTGTGATTAAGCGCTAGGGACAATAAATAACATGTACTGTGCTGTCAGGTGATTGGTGCTCTGTGTTGTCATCACGGTCCTGCCTCTTCCATCTCGTCCTCTCAGCCTCCAGTTCCGGGAAGTGTTTGTGTGCATGAGGAAGCTGAGGATCAACCTCAACTTGATCTATGACCACAACCCCAAGGTGCGTCCACCTGCTGCGTGCATCTGTGTCTGTGCATACGGTTCCTATTTACTGATCCTATTTAAGAACACTGCTTCATATCACAGACTTGCAACATCAACTTGGTTTCGTCATTGGTCCGATTAGGAGTGGAGAAATCCCGGATCAGTGGTGGGGAAATCCCGGATCAGTGGTGACCGGATTTCTTTTGCAGAAGTTGTGTTGATGTTGACCGTGTCTTTTTGCACAATATCCGTGTGAAGGCTTCAGTACAGCTGAGCATGACTGAATATGTTGGAGAACAGTGCGTGATACACAGTGACGTACCATATACAGCGGGTAAAATAAGTATTGAACACGTCACCATTTTTCTCAGTAAATATATTTCTAAAGGTGCTATTGACATGAAATTTTCACCAGATGTCGGTAACAACCCAATTAATCCATACATACAAATCAAAACAAATGAGTTCAGAAATTAAGTTATGTGTAATAAAATGGAATGACAGGAAAAAAGTATTGAACACGCTTACTGAAATTAATTTAATACTTCGTACAAAAGCCTTTGTTGGTAATGACAGCTTCAAGACGCCTCTTGTATGGAGAAACTAGTCGCATGCATTGCTCAGGTGTGTGGGCCTCTTCTATGAACTCTTTAGTTCTTTCCATAGATTTTCTATTGGATTCAAGTCAGGTGATTGGCTGGGCCATTCTAGCAGCTGTATTTTCTTTCTCTGAAACCAATTGAGAGTTTCCTTGGCTTCGGATCATTGGACCTCATTCTCAAACATTTTCTTAAGTGTCTTCTTAAATATCTTCTTACTGATGTCCACCAATGTCCAAAACAAAAATACGCCCTTGTATGTCTGTAGGCCCATATGATATATTTTACATTTACATTTACATTTAGGGCATTTGGCAGACGCTTTTATCCAAAGCGACTTACAAAGAGTACATTTGTTGAAGGAGAGGCAGCAGTTAGTTATGGATATTCACATGTTCATTCACAGAATGTAGATGCGTCAATTCTATTCCCCTATGGCTATATCCATATGCGTGGTGAGCGTGCATACAGGCCATGGCGGTTGAATGCATTACTTATTGTTTTCTTTGAAACAATTGTACCTGCTAATTCCAGGTCTTTCTGAAGCTCTCCACAAGTGGTCCTTGGCTCTTGGACAACTCTTCTGATAATTCTTTTCACTCCTCTGTCAGAAATCTTGCGAGGAGCATCCGGTCGTGGCCGGTTTATTGTGAAATTATGTTCTTTCCACTTCCGGATTATGGCCCCAACAGTGCTCACTGGAACATTCAGAAGTTTGGAATTCCTTCTGTAACCAATGCCATCAGTATGTTTTGCAACAATAAGGTTGCGAAGGTCTTGAGAGAGCTCTTTTCTTTTACCCATCATGAGATGTTTCTTGTGTGACACCTTGGTAATGAGACACCTTTTTATAGGCCATCAGTTGGGACTGAACCAGCTGATATTAATTTGCACACTGACAAGGGGCAGGATTGCTTTCTACTTACTGATAGATTTCAGCTGGTGTCTTGGCTTTCCATGCCTTTTTGCACCTTCCTTTCTTCATGTGTTCAATACTTTTTCTCTGTCATTTCACATTATTACACATAACTTAATTTATGGACATCTATGGTTTGATTTCATGTCAATAGCACCTTTAGAAATATATTTACTGAGAAAAATGGTGACGTGTTCAATACTTATTTTACCCGCTGTATAGGCGTTGTTACCATACAGTATATAGGCACATGCAGGAAGTGAAAGCAACCAACACGCGTGCACCCTGTTGGCATTGACGTAAAACTGTCTGCTTGCACATCCTCTTTCTTGAGTAATGTGTGTGTGTGTCTGTGTTTGCGTGTGTGTGTTTCTGTCTGTACCTGCAGGTGTTCCTGGAGAACGTGGAAGCCTTTATCACTCAGTTGAACTCCATCAACCACATCAACCTCTTCCTCACAGAGCTCAGGTGAATTAGGCGCTGCCTCTGATCGTCAATGATTCCCATTGGAACCTGTGAATCTAAAGTGTAAACTGGGTTGAGATTGATTATGTCCAACACCTGTATGTCAGTGTTGTGTTAAATAGCATTGATCAGACAGTAAGAACTTATCACATTATTTAATTTAGACTTATGAAGTCAGCAAGTGGTGTGTACATATTTACCTTGTAAATAATATAATTTTTTATTTTTAAATGAAACTTTGACTTCTAAGTGTTGGTTAAAAAAACACGGTATGTTTCTTTTAGTGAATTCAGAAAATAGACATAAATAGACATGGGTCATTGAACGTGCTTGAATTGACATATTTTATGCATATATTTGTTTTACCTAATGCTAATAAATTGAAAAGTGTTCACACATTCTCACCTGTTTAATTGTTGTATGTGAGCTTCTGTAAAGCCTGCTGTTTCTCATTATATAAACTCTGTGTTGTAACAGTAATTAACCTTGATCTGTGTCTCAAACTATGACGTGCTGAGTCCTTGAGTTTGAGGGAATTGGGCCTTGAAAGTTTTTGAAAGTCCTTCATTTTGATGTCTAAGAAGGTGTGGGAAGGAGCCCTGTAAACGGTGATCAAATATACACGTTGGTCGGTGAAATTTCTTTCCCTCAACACAGAGAGGAAGACACGACCGCCACCATGTACCCCCATCCTCTAAACGTCCCGGTGCCGGCACCCACGAGCAAAGCAAAGAAGGTGGACGTGGTGTGTGACGCACTGCGCAAAACCATGGAATCACTGGACCCTGACCGGTAGGTCCAGCCTTTACGAATCATTTGAATTTGATGCTGAACTGTGTGTGTGTGTGTGTGTGTGTGTGTGTGTGTGTGTGTGTGTGTGTGTGTGTGTGTGTGTGTGTGTGTGTGTGTGTGTGTGTGTGTGTGTGTGTGTGTGTGTGTGTGTGTGTGTGTGTGTGTGTGTGTGAGACTCTAGAATCAACCGACATTGTTCAGTGACTTGTGTCATGTGACTTGTTTCACGTGACTACTGTGGAGAGTTCTTGGTTTATTGAGTGACTGGTTTGTGCCCAGCTACTGCCTGTCCATCCTGACCAGCCACGTGAAGAAGACGGTGCCCGAGCTGGAGGTCGCCCTGCAGAAGGTTCACAACCTGAGAGGTACGACTGAGGCCGTGCACGCAGGGTGACCCCGGGGTTTAAAACAGGCTCACCCTGTAATCTGTCAGATCGCTTTCATCAGCCTCTTGATTAACAATCTCGCAAATATGTATTACTTACAAATGTGAAACATTCCAGAATCAATATAGTCCGAATTCATATTTTGATTATTGATTGAGATATAATTTTTACGTGTCATATTTTGGTATTTTAGCAGAAACTTTTAGTGTGTGTGTGTGTGTGTGTAGCAAAGCCCCCCGACGCTGCCGGTGCGGTCGGCGCCGAGGAGGCCCTCAAGTACCTGCTGTTCCTGGTGAACGTCAACGACCTGTACGACCACTCGCTGGGCACCTACGACTTCGACCTCGTCCTCATGGTGGCCGAGAAGTCCCAGAAGGTAACCAAGAAGTAGTGAGGATGACGTCACGCCAATCAATCCAACTTTATTTGTATATCAGCGCTTACAATGTTCACAATGTTTTCTTTTGTTTTATATATTTTTTATGTCTATTTTTTGGAATATTGTTTAGAATTTCTACTCTGTTTAATGTCCAATGTTATGCACCAATTCCACAAAACCACATTCCTTGTATGCAAAAACTAAAATAAATAAATAAAGCTGTTTCTGATTCTGATTCTAATGAAAATGTTGTATTCTCTGTTGTGTGTTCTCCGAAGGACCCTAAAGAGTACCTGCCCTTCCTGAACAAGCTGAAGACCCTGGAGGCCAACTACCAGCGCTACACCATCGACAAGCACCTGAAGAGATACAGCAAGGCCCTGCGCCACCTCAGCAAGTGTGGTGAGTTCTCCTCACGCAGCCCATCCACCCTGGAGGGTGATCTACTGCCTGTGAAGGTTACAGTACAGTAACATTACACATGAAACGAGAATAAAAATACAAAAAACATGAATGGAGATGGCTATTTATTTGCACTAGTCATGTGCCCGTTTGAAACGGACCGACTGTGTGGCCTCTGGTATTGCTCACCCAAACAACTTCTCACTCGATGCCGCACTTCCTCGGGTCCTCGGCCAAGGAACACACCAGCCAGTGCGGTGCCTGCTCTGTGCCTGTTTGGAACGGGCCGATTGCTTGCAGCTTTCTCGAGAACCGCTCATCGAAAAAACTTCACACTCAACACTGGAGTTCCTTGGGTCCTCAGCAATTAACCTGCCAAGTGTGATGACAATCAGACATGTATACATACAGACATAAACGCCATTATAGTTAATATAGAAGTATAGAGAGAGAGAGAGAGAGAGAGAGAGAGAGAGAGAGAGAGAGAGAGAGAGAGAGAGAGAGAGAGAGAGAGAGAGAGAGAGAGAGAGAGAGAGAGAGAGAGAGAGAGAGAGAGAGAGAGAGAGAGAGAGAGAGAGAGAGAGAGAGAGAGAGAGAGAGAGAGTTCAGATGCTTTATTTGCTTGGAGGGTTTTTTTTTTTATTAGAACAGTTGGTTAAGTTTAGAAATAATTGACATGAAATGTGATCTAAATAGCCTACAGTTCCAGCCATTTAAATTATTGTTGACGCAACAAAACTAAAACTGTATATGGATTTTTCCTGCAGCACACCTCACACACACACACACAGTCAGGGAAACACTGCGCTAGGCTATCCTTATTCTGCTCACTAAGTTACATTGTCACGGTTGCACAGTGCATATTGATCCAAATGGGAAGTCCAGGTTTTGTGGCAGGAAGTACAGGCCAGTAGTAGAAATGAAGACGTAACAAAATGTATTATTATTATTATTATCATTTTGTATTTGTATTCATGACACTGCAGAGTTAATCCAGAAACTGCATGTTGTGTGTGGCTGCATGTTGGCTCTTCAGGAGAGGAGCATTTCTCTGAAGCGCTGGGTCTGGTGCAGGAGCAGAAGCTGTTCAGTGAAGCCCTGGAGCTGTACCCAGTGGGCAGCCCTCAGTACAAGGTACAGAACACCCCCCACTGGTCACTCACTGTGCTGCATTGAAATGGCTTGTGTTGCAATTGATCAGCTAATAGATATAGATCAGATAATGGAACAGAATTTAATCATTTTAAGCACAAAAAATATGCCAATGCAATTCATATATTGACACATGTCCATGCAAATGAATGTGAATAAATACAATTTCTACATGCACATTTTATTGATTTACATATATAGTTAATGTGCATATTTACATTCTCCCTGGTTCAGGACTCTAGTTTATGAGGTGTCCCATAAATAAACACTAGCCATGCATGTGACCCCTCACTTTTGACCCCCCACCCAGGCACTGAGCTGTGCCTACGCCGAGCATCTGGTGGCGCAGCAGCAGCCGGAGCAGGCGGGCCTGTTGCTATGGCGATGTGGCGAGCCGGGCCGCGCGCTACAGGCGTTCGTCAGCGCTAGCAGCTGGAGACACGCGCTGTGTGTGGCCCAGCTGGTGCCCCTACCCCCCGATCAGCTGGCTCTGCTGGCTAGAGTCATGGCAGGTAGCCGTCCGCACACCAGCCACCTGTTAACTGCGTGGCTGCGTTGCAATCAGTTAGATGGCTCGCAGATCACCTGTTGGCTGCTTAGTTGCATAACAATCAGTTGGATGGCGAGGAGATCACCTGTTGGCTGCTTAGTTGCATAACAATCAGTTAGATGGCTCGCAGATCACCTGTTAGCTGCTTAGTTGCATAACAATCAGTTAGATGGCTCGCAGATCACCTGTTAGCTGCTTAGTTGCATAACAATCAGTTGGATGGCGAGGAGATCACCTGTTAGCTGCTTAGTTGCATAACAATCAGTTAGATGGCTCGCAGATCACCTGTTGGCTGCTTAGTTGCATAACAATCAGTTGGATGGCGAGGAGATCACCTGTTAGCGTCTTAGCAGTTAGATGGCACACCTGTTAGCCAGCTTGTCAAAGCTTTGTTCAGTGTCGGGTAGCTAACCATTTTGGCGAGCCCATCGTTCAGTGAGATGGCTTGAACCTAATTTATAGTTATCGGGAGAGTCAGTGTGAACCAAAAATGTTGGGTTTTTCGGCTAACCCGTTTACTAGTCTGGAAGCTTAATCAGTAGCCCAGCATCATTTGATCAAGTAGTCAGTTCAATCTCATCATTTGTATCTTTGTATCGTAAATGGAAAGTCTTTTACAATAGCACTAGTTGTTGGGACTGTAAATCATCGTATGAACGGACCTCTCTGTTACCGTGCTACTCTTCTGGTCTACTGTGGAGAACAGCTTTATGGGGTTTCAATACATCTGATGACACAGCTGGATAATGGCATGTTTACATATGTTTGGTATTGGTTAGCTATGGAGCGGGCCATCTCAGCTGTTGATTGGCTGATCAGCTGTTGTGTTTCTATGTTGTGTTCTAGAGAAGCTGATTGACCAGCGACGGTACGCTGAGGGTGCTCTCCTCCTGGACCAATATGCCAAGGTAACACACAGCCCCTCGACTCAGGGATTTGGTTCACCTTTGTTATTCCATTACATTGATGTTGTACATAGGTGTATATTGTGGATATTCCATTTTGTATTTCTTCATTGTTATTACTTTGTTATTGTCTTTTTTAATTTTATTTTTTTACTATTTTCATTTATTGCGTTTTTGTGTGTTAATAGTTGTATCAAAGCCCGCAAAGCTCGAATTATGTTATCTGTGTTTTATATTTTTAAGCTCTCTTCATATTAGGACTCTTTGGATACATCAGTTAAAGGACTCCCATTATACCAGTGTGTGATTAGCCAATCTAAGTGGTTTCAGAATCTCCGGTTTTTGACAAGTGGGAGTGTCCACCCAGATGTATGCTGGATAGATCAGCCTACCAGCCTACCAAGTGGACTGTGGCAACTGGTAGGCTGATCTATCCACCATACATCTGTGTGGACCTCCCAATTGTGATGTGAAAAACTGGAGATTCTGAAACCGGAAGGGCTATTCACACTCACACCTGGTGGTCTCCTTTAACTCAACTAAACTATGTGTGTGTGTGTGTGTTGTGACGACACTATGTCTCCCTGGTTCACAGGACTGTGAGGAGGCAATCTCCGCCCTGATCAGAGGAGCTGTCTGGGAGGAGGCCCTCCGATTGGTCAGTTTGTCCAACACAATGCAACCAATCAAGAAATATCTTAAAAAAGCTTGGATTTCCAAGGGTCTCTTAAATGACTCTAATCTAAAGATATGTAGTTGTTTTATTATTTGTAATATAATTAAAATATACTTTTATTTTGTATTAATATTGAGCTACTAGCCTCGGCCCATTGTACATTGTACTTATAGATTTCTATTGATTTCACCTCATCCTAAACGGATGGTTTTCTCTCTCTCTAGGCTTACAGGCACAACAGACAAGACATCATAGAGACGGACCTCAAACCTGCACTTCTAGAAGGTAGGCAGTAGCCAAGCCAGGCTGAGATGGGGGGGGGGGGGCCATGAAGTATTCTCCTGTGTGGAATAGCCGCTAAAGGTACTCCAGGGGTGTACGATACATCATCTTCACCTTATATAGATCACCGTATGTCAATGAATTTGCACCTTCCGGTGGACTACGCACATGATCACAGACTTGCCACAGAAGCAGAAATGCAAGCACCGTCGTACCGTCGACGCAGAAGCAGAACTCAATGTGAACTCAACATGTAGAGAGAAACATCATCTGCCCACAGATGGTACTGCAATGACAAACCACTAGAGGGACCTCCAATGTAAAACGTTCCTTTTGTTTTCCCAGCCTTCGCTTCCCACTCGTCCTTCCTGGAGAACCACACGACCCTGTTCAGTCGCCATAAGAAGCGTCTGACCGTGGTCCTGGAGCTGAAGGAGAAGGCCAAGCTGGACATGCTAGGTAGCAACAAAAGTAGCACTTTTTAGCTTAGCCTAGCTTAGCTTAAAGGCCACAGAATTTGTTCATAGTCGCTAAATAAAATAAATCAATTAGAATTTTAATTAATCTGTTTCTACAATTACATTTAATAATGTCCCAAGTGCAAGGCATTGGCCCAAGATCACACACAAGGGCATTGCAGACCGAGAGAAACACGCACATCAATCATGAAATCGAGAGTAACGTCTTGCTGTAGTATTTATGCCATTTTGTGTGTGTTTTCAGATGAGGACGGACCAGACTGTCCTGATGCTGAGCTCTACTCTGAGGCCAGCAGTGTGATGACAAACTCCAAATACTCCCACAGTAACTCCAGGATCTCCTCGTAAGACCTCTCTCTCTCTCTCTGTCTGCCTCTCCCTCCCTGTCTGTCCTGTTCTCTGTATGTGTATCTCTCTGTCTGTGAGAGAAGTGAGAGACATTCACTCTCTTATACACAAACACAAACATACAAATGTCTGTGTGTGTGTGGAGGGAGGGGGGGGGCCTTTAGGACTATTTCGTCATTTAGCTTTTGGCCAAAGCAACTTTAATTTAAATGCAGCATGATTCATAGCATAGCCACGTGCACACTACTACTAATCACTTGGTGTGCAGTAGAGCGATGCGCTTACCTTCACCAGGACCGGGATTTGTTGATTGAATAAAAACTATTGGTGTGCATCCTGCCATCTGGAATGATGCATTTTATTTTTCTCTTACTTCTTCTTGCACTCTTTCTTTACCTCTCTCCCTCTTTCTCTCTCTCACTCTCTGCCGGCAGGAGGTCCTCTAAGAACCGTCGCAAGGCGGAGCGTAAGAAGTGGAGTCTGAAGGAAGGGAGCCCCCTAGAGGACTTAGCACTGCTTCACAGCCTGGTTGACATCGTCTGCGCCATGGACAAGCTACGAGGTGAGACTCAAGTACACTGGGACTGTGGTTGCTAACTTTTTGATGGCCCCTGGCCCCCCCTTTCAGTCCTGTCACTTTTCAACTTCTGTGCGATTTTGCTTCTCCACACATTTTGATCGGCCTTGCCAGTAATATCAAAGTCCCAGGGAATGTTATCAGACCAAACTCAGTTGCTAGTTCAAATCATTAGGCTGTCTATTATACTCCCTTAACTCATTCCCCGCCAGAGTTTCAAAGGAAAAGTCACCAGCCACTGCCAGGGTTTTTGATCATTTTGACTCATCTCCCAAGACCCACAGAATATGTTCTTCTATGACTATGTAAACACTGAATATCACAAAAGATAGAAGAGAGCCTCTACTTTCATAGGGAAAAAAAGTTAGTTTCTACTTTCTTCTGTTCTTTAGTTATTGACACTTGAATGTCGGTCGTTTTCACCGAAAACACCAGTCTGAACAGGAAGCTGAGAAAACTGCATTTTTTTGTGAAAGAGCCTCTCAAGCAGTGATTGTCAAACAGACAGTCAACCAGTGGTCTGACTGATTTATTTTTGGCATGAGTCACACATCAAACAATTGAACATTGGTTGTTTACAAAAAAAACAACCCTGAAAAAAGTGCTTTTGAAGCCGTTTGTTAGACTCGTCCGTCCTCGCCTCCACGTCCGCCCCTCTCTCCCCTCCCGCTACGCGCCGCCTCGGACCGGGAATACGGCGCTCCGGCTCCGCTGAGTTCCCCCTGGCTCCCAGGCTCTCACGTTCCCCGTCGGCTCTGTCCTCTCGGCAGGCTCCTCCCACTCCTCTCTTGTGCATTTATAATTCACCTTTCAAAAAAAGGGAGAATTGCATTTTTGACAACCATTTTCAAACCGACTTCATTTCCATACACACATACTCTTCCTGCGCCCACCAAAGGGAGGATGTGTGCGCCTCTGCATTTTTATAGGCTGTGCCGATCAATTGGTGCAATTACCAAATGTGATTACAACACTAGTGTAACTCAGTCCTAACACCACCTCTCACGTCCGTCTTTTGATCGCGTCTCTTCCGCTTGTTTTTTTTACCTGGAAGTCCCAGATTTACTCACAGGGTGCGCAAGAGCGCCATCTAGTGTAAACCACTGAAAACACCAATTAGTCTTTGGCGGGGAAGCGTTGGATTTTAAACAGGAATGAGTTAAGGGCTGGGCAATATGGCCAAAATATTCTATCCTGATATAATCAGGATAGAATCATCTGGATCATGATATAGCATGTTTTCTTGTAATTAAATAATAGTCTATACTGTATAAAATGCAAATGGTGAAGCCTATTATTTGTATACAAAATGTAATTAATAAGTTAGTTTGGCCTCTATAACCAGGAAAAGACCACACTTATCACAATATTAAAGATATCCAAAATCACGATATTGATATCACCGCTATATTGCTGAGCCCTACTCTATTCTGAACAAAGCACTGTTTGTAGTTTGGACCATTTTATATACACGTATCAGTGACTAATGATTGACGGCTCCTTTTGTCCTGGCCCCCCTCTCCAGAGGAGCTGCACAGCCTCCTGAAGGCCCTGGTTCTGTTCCAGTATGACAGGCAGGCGCAGAAGCTGCAGCTGGCCTATGAGGAGGCTCTCCTGATGATGGAGGCGGCTATTCCAGAGGTGTGGCAGGAAGGCGCCCTGCAGAGCCATACCCCGGTAAGAAGGGACACCCTGTGGGAGTTGTAGTCCGTTAGTGGTCGTTCTGTGCATTTGTAGTCTTTTTAGGAGCCTTTTTTAATGAGATTTTTTTGTAAATCTCAGCCACATTTGTATTAGTTTGTTCATGTTAGTAGGGTTCAAGAGGAATGGTTAGGGGAGGGTAAGGGTTAGTTTATAGATTTCATAGGTTTTCACAGAATAATAAGGCACTGTCAGACTGCAGTATTGGCAGCAGTCAGAAGGTAACGATGTGCATAAGTCGTCTTCCTCTTTCCTATTGGTCCAGATCACTGGCCCCGACTCCACAGCCAATAGCATCATGGCTTCCTTACAGCATCAGCAGAGGCCCGCTGCCCTTCCACTTCCAGGTCAGTCATCAAGGTCAAGAGTTCCCGCTCTGAGCTCATCTCCATGCCGATATTATAACACTGCATGCTACCTGTTCACTTTAGCAAAATATCATGGAACTGTGTGTAATTTTATTTATTTATTTAATCTTTAATATTTTTCTGTAGATGCTGAGATGCCCACAGTACCAAAGATGAGAAGTGGTGTCAAATGGAAACTTGAAATTCTTAAGTAGTTTGTTATTTTTAAAGTTGGAAAAAAATAAAATAAAGTGATGCTTGTGTATTCATAAGTTCTGCTGTCTTATTCGTCTTATCTACTACTATAGAAGTACACCTAATTATAATAGGTGTAATATACAGTACGTTCCTCGTTTTAAGGAGAACATGGTACATTTTTGGTACATACACCTTGGCCCTGATATACATATATAGCGACACAGAGGATTTTTTATTTATTAAGAATTAAGAATTTTGGAATAAAAACTTTTATTTTATATTTTTAAATATCCCGTTTATATGAACACTGGCGAATAATTTGTAGCCACAAGTAAACTACTACTTCCCTGGGACGTTAATACTGCCAGCAGATGTCAATTGGGGAAGCAGATGTGCAGCAAACAGAAGTTGTGGTCGCATTTTCAGATACAACTTGGGCCATTATGAACAGTGAAATTCTTGTGACATGGCAGGCGACAAAAAGATAAAATGGCAAGAAGATATATATATATTTAGTTTAGTGATTGTTGCTATAGTGTCTGGAGACACTATAGCGGACGCAGATCTATGAGGACTCCTGCTAGTCGACTCGGACGACATGATGACCAATGAGCCCCATAACAGAACCAGTGTGGAGGACAGCTTCCGGCCCATGCTGCTCTACTGGTAGCCTATGACCTGCCACATTGGAGGCTCCTCCGACCCGAGGCTCCACACAGGCTGAGGTTTGCTGCCTTATATACTTTACGGTTTAGAAGCAATTCTCTTACGCTCTTTAACTTCTAGTTTAGTTCTTCTAAGTTCAATCAACAGTGCTGGCGTAACTCCAGCGACCTCTTGCGTCGTTGACAGCACACTGCAGGCCTGCAGGGACTGTGAATGTTGCTGGGTAGTAATGTCAACAACAATAGTATGAGGACTGTTGTCTGCAGGTGGCTGCCGGACCTGTTGGAAATTAAATGTTGTGTACGTCTATTATTGGACTATTGTTGGCAAACACAATAATAACCATTTAGACTACATAGAGTAAACGAAATACATTGGGTGCCAGTGAAGTAAGCAACCCATGATATTAGATGCCATATTTCTTCTTCTGGGATCGGGAAAGCTCTGCATATTAGCACACTGTCCTCATGGATCGTGAGAAGAGTTTGGAGCGACGATGTTATTCAATGGACAGCATGTTTTGTCACAAACGGTTGATGCAAAAGAACACGTCAACGTGTTTATTTTGGCTCGTCGGCCATTGAAGCCAATGAGCCCACGTTAAAAAAAAAAGAAAAAGCTTACGGCACCTGGTATTCCCAGGCGGTCTCCCATCCAAGTACCAACCAGGCCCGACCCTGCTTAGCTTCCGAGATCAGATGAGATCGGGCGTTTTTAATTTTTTGTATCTTTTATTATCAAAAAGGCATCAAATATTTACAGCTTTTACATTCCCATAATTATCTATAATATTTACAGTATATACATTCCCCCCCGTGATGCATTTTTTACTTATCCCCATATGAGTAGGGCAGCCTGCAGACCCTTAGCCACTCCTCCAGCCCGCAGCCCCCACCAAACCATAGAAATCAAATATAACCAAAACATGCCCCGCCAACCAAGATAAAGAAATAAAACAAAACCTCTCGACCACACCTCCACCCTACAGGCCCCCCCACCAAACCATAGAAATCAAGAAAACTAAATAACATTGCACATACTGCCCCTAACTTTCACCCTGTGCCTCTTCACCAAAATCCAATTCCACCCTCCCGTGCTCCCCTATGCCAACAAAAGTGCTCCCCTCCACAAATCCCTAATCAAAGTGCTCCCCTTTAATGTACCCGTGTAATAGATTGATTCCAGTTTTTATTATGTTTTTGAATATGTTCCTGTGGTGGAAATCTGTTAACTAATAAAAACAACTCTGTCACCAGTGGATTTTAGACCAGTATAGTAGACAAACATTTATTAAATATCAAATACATATAATCAGCGCTGATGTGTTATTCTCAGTCAGACACACTAACAGTGGGGTCTGAGAGCGAAGTAGCCAAAGAGACAAAGGACTTCATACGCTTTATAGGCATTTTCCCGCCCAGACATGGCAGGCTGCAATACATAATCTACAAGGCCAAATGGACAAGCTCTCTCTCTCTCGGACCGTTCCCACAACATCAACCAGGTGTCATCTTAGACAAAGGGGGCATAGAGGCTCCAGAGTTTTCCTCGTTAGTGACGGCACGGTGACATCCAACTCTTTTGCATGAAAACAACCCTCACTACAGATGGCACAACACTTTGGAACATAAGCTCACTTAAAGGCTTCATAGTAAGAGATGGTTTGTAAGAAAGTGAAACTTATATGCATTCATAATACGTGACTATACATATGTATGTAATTTTCCATTACATTTCCTCCCTTTTGATAAAAATCAAACATTATCATTTCAACAACAAAATTACTAAGCATAAGAATATATATATAAGGCACATTGTTATATGAGGTTATATCGCTTCATCCATTTGCTGCGAAATTTCGAGCATATTAATTCATTTCAGATATACCTTCATAACTTGTTCATTGTTATAGTTTTTGCATGTGAAAAGTTGTGCTCATGGACCTACAGCCCTTATGTAGATACAAGTGTTATTACCATTATTTCCCATTATATGGTCTCTAAACTAAGCGTGTCTTATGTCTTATGTTCAAGTTCAAGTATTTTTATTGTAACTTCACAATTTACACGTGAGTATAAACAGTGAGTTAAAAACTTTTTGTGCAAAACGCCCGACAGCCGACAGTAATTATAAAGAATACAAAATAGAGTAAAACTACAAAATAGAACTATAAATAGAATTCTATATAAAATACGTAAATGAAATCTAAAATGAAATGGAATATACAGTAAAATATCCATACACATATAAATCGATGTACTAAAATATACATTGTTATATGCTGTATGCTGACATTCACAGAATGTCACGGGATACCTTCCCAGACAGTCGACACAACACTAGCACCAGCAGTTGGCACCAGGACTAGCACTAACACCAGCACCAGCACTAGCAGTAACACTAGCACCAGGACCAGCACTAGCAGTAACACCAGCACAGCACTAGCACCAACACTTAGCACTAGCATTTAGACATTGATGCCGAACTTGTTCAGCAGCCTGATGGCCTGACTGTGGAAGCTGTCTCTGAGTCTGCTCATCACTTGATACTGCGGTATTGCCTGCCTGACAGTAGAAGTGTGTACAGTTCGTGGCTGGGGTGGTTATTGTCTTTAATAATCCGTTGGCCTTGGCCACGCACCGCCTGGTGTATATATCCAGGAGGGAGGGAAGCTCACCTCCAACGATGTACTGGGCCGTCCGCACCACCCTCTGTAGTGTTTTACGCTCCAGTGCGGTGCAGTTCCCGTACCAGACGGTGATGCATCCTGTGAGAACACTCTCGATGGTACAGGAGTAGAATGTTCTGAGGATGCGAGGGCACATGTTGAATTTCCTCAGTCGCCTGAGGAAATACAGGCGTTGTTGGGCCTTTTTCACCACGTGTGTGGTGTGCGTGGTCCATGTGAGGTCCTCGGAGATGTGCACGCCGAGGAACTTGAAGCTGCTGACCCTCTCTACTGCAACACCGTCGATGGAGATGGGGGCGTGCTCTCCTCTCCGCTTCCTGTAGTCCACGATCAGCTCCTTGGTCTTCTTGACGTTGAGGGCGAGGTTGTTTTCTTGGCACCACTGTGCAGTGATCCAACCTCCTCCCTGTAGGCTATCTCGTCGTTGTCAGCGATCAGACCCAACACTGTCGTGTCGTCAGCAAACTTGATGAAGACGTTGGAGCTGTGCATAGCCATGCAGTCGTGGGTGTACATGTGTATGTGGTGACATGTCTTTTGTTCAAGCAGTAGCATAGACATGCGGAACCAGCAAGGTCTTAAGTCTACTGCTTGGGTAAATGGTCTGGTCAGATCTGGGAGGCCCAGTGTGGGGGTGGTGAGCAGTGCTATTTTTAGCCCCTGGAGTGTTTCTGCTGCAGCAAGGGTCCATGTGACGTCGCTCCCTGGGAGGATCCCTGGCCCGTGAGCGATTGCGCTCAGAGGCCCTTCTAGACATGCATAGTCTGGGATAAACATCCTACAATAAGAAGTCATCCCTAGGAATGATTTCACCTGTTTTACTGTCTGGGGATTTGGTATATTTCTAATTGCCTGTACCTTTATTATTTTTTTTTTCTTTGCCTTTCTACCGGTTCAGCCGGTCCGCGTATCGTCTTTACCGGGAAGATAGGTGTTCTAACCGGGGAGTTTTCACATGGGATTATTACTCCTACCTTGAGTAGGGAATCGAATACTGTGAGCTTGGAGACCCCGGGTTAACGTTCTCATTTGCATATTTACTGGGTTATCGAAAATGATTGGCCCGGCCCAGCACGTGACCTTTGTTTACATTTTAGCCGGCTTAGCTGTCAAAATGACGTCATCACGCCGCCGTGATGGCGATAGTAATTAAACACACACACAAAAGAGCGAGAGAGCGACGAGAGAATACAAATTTTACTGGAGAAGAGAAGAGTATATATCGATTTTATTTTAAGTATAGAGAAATTAATTAATTTTAATTTCAATTTCAATTTCAAGATCAATATGCGATCGATATGCAAATGAGGTGAGGTTGCGGTCTGTGATTGGATGGATAGTCGTTGATATCGCTCTTACCTTCTAACCCCACATTCATTTCACACTATTGTTCTTGGCACCGCAATTGCGGTGCTAACCCTGCTTCGTAGCAGGGTTAAAAGCGGTGCTAACCCACTTTCAAAAATGCAAGTGTGAAACGCTGCTTAAGTGTAGTGTGAAAAGCATATTAGAGTATAAACAGGAGCGTTGATGACAGCATCTTTTGACTCAAGGATGCGTTTCAACATATAATATACATTGATATATTGCTGCCTCTCCTTCAACAAATGTACTCTTTGTAAGTACAAAGAGTATAAATATAAAAGATTGTGTTCCCTTATAGCACAGTACTTTCGGTCCGATTGGCGATGCGCGGCGCACCCTAGCAAGGCTCTGCACACGCTAGTCCACAAGCTAGAATGCTTCGCTGTGCGAGTTCCTACTACTTCCACGTACTACTGAACACAACCAAACCAAAGAGCGAAGCCAGCTTGTTTATATAGGCCGCGTCGTGCGATAAAGGTTCTCTAATGGTGGCCATTCTTTGAAGCACAGAAACACACACACATGATTATACAGTCATTATTACAGATTATCGGCCGGTATTGGGTCGAGATATCTATAAATGTGTGTTATTATTAACACTATTCTGTAAGGCCACCGAAAGGAACTCTGGGTAGTATCTGACGGCGTTTTAGTCATACCACAAACCTACAGTGAAAAAACATGACAATTAAAGTGCATCAATTAAAAAGCAATAACACGCAGTAAAATAAATTATATAAATCCCTATAACACCGACGGGCGCCGGCGCTCCCAAAACACTCGTTTATTTCAAACTACCGTAGTAAACTCGACGGGGTTGCGCAGAAGAGTTGCGCAGAAGTTGTAGCAGGAGTTGAGATGCCGGATGGGACAGAGAGGATCCAGGCTTGTTTACATCGGTTTTTAGTGTTATTTAGAGTGGTTTTAGCGTGTTTAGAGTGTCTTTAGAGTGTTTAAGAGTGGTGTTTGTCTCAATTTTGAGAAGATCTGCCAGGGGAAACAGTCATCCCAGCAGATTGTTGGAGGACAGATGAAGGAGATACTGAACACACAGTAAGTCTACACATTGTAATTGAAGCTAACTAGTCACGTAGGCCACACAGCAGAGTGGAAAGTTACTGGCCCACAAGATGAATACATCCACAACTCCCAACACATAATATAGACAACTTTGCTGCCTGATACTGTGTTCACCTAATTAAGCAAAAATTAATAAATAAAAAATGCAAATAAAAAGGGCCAATCCTATTAAGTTGCGTTCATCTAATCGAGAAGCGTACTATGGGGTTGGGGACATGCTGGCCACCCAGGCTATGACGTACAGAATGATCAGTGTTTTCGTTGTGGTAAATTTGGACATTGGGCGAGAGATTGTAGGAAGGGAAAGAATGGCAAATATCGCAACGACCCCCATCCCGGGACACACCCCTCAGCCCCTGCTGCAGAGCGACACACACACACACACACACACACACACACACACACACACACACACACACACACACACACACACACACACACACACACACACACACACACACACACACACACACACACACACACACACAGAGGTACGGAGGATTAGGAGGACACTTTTGAAACATTTCTGCAAATGATGCTCAGTACAGGCCTACGGGGACACCTCTTTCCAGAGGTGCTAGAGCTATAAAAAATATCAAAAAAATTCTTTTTTTTACAAAAATACATCTGACTTTAAAAAGGAACATTTCCTCATATTTCAAAAGATAGTGACACAGATTTACACAGACATTTTGGTGGTATACAGGGACTCATTCCCCATACAGGCTTGTAAGCACCCCAAAGAGGTTTGTGAGGACATAGGTTTTAGAACAGGCCTGCAAGGACACTAGTCGACAGACACACAGACCAAGTTTTAGAAGAGGCCTGAAAGGACACTAGTTGACACAGACCAAGTTTTAGAACAGGCCTGCAAGGACACTAGTCGACACACAGACCAAGTTTTAGAACAGGCCTGCAAGGACACTAGTTGACACACAGACCAAGTTTTAGAACAGGCCTGCAAGGACACTAGTTGACACACAGACCAAGTTTTAGAACAGGCCTGCAAGGACACTTGTTGACACACAGACCAAGTTTTAGAACAGGCCTGCAAGGACACTAGTCGACACACAGACCAAGTTTTAGAACAGGCCTGCAAGGACACTAGTCGACACACAGACCAAGTTTTAGAACAGGCCTGCAAGGACACTAGTCGACACACAGAGTGCAGACAGGATTGTGAGGACACTAAAGCAGTGTTGACAACTCTCAAAGGTAAGATTGATAACATCAGACTGAACACATTATCTCAAACGCAAACCACTCAAAACCGCGAACCACCAGCGACCAAAAAAGGAGCACTTAAAGGGATAGTTCAGGATTTTGGACATCGGGTCTCATTTCCAAGTGAGCCAGTGTGTTATTGATCATTGGAGACCGTTTTCAACAATTTTCATTCAGTCCTTCTATTTGCATAGATCGCTGGTGCTAGGCTAGCGCAAGTCGACGGGCCCCGCTAGCCTGCCAATAAAAACAGTCTTACCCACTACACAGTACACCCGAGGCAAATCAATTATTACGCCATACTATCAGTGTAAATGTCTGTGTTGATAGAATGTTTTAAATGAAACTATCCTTGTATCGCATTGCATTTTGAGGGACTTGTGTCTCAGGAGCAGGGTAGTTTATACTTCCGTATAGGCTACGGCAGCGGCAGATTGATATTACCTATGCAACCGGATCTATTATAGTTTATTTACCTGCCGCTACCGAAACAGAGGAATTGTATTAGCCTATTCATTACACAAGAGATGGCTACGTTTGAAAGACAACATAGCGATGTGTCTGATTTTGAAGATTTTGAAGACGATGAGGAATTACTTGGATCCAACGAACCGTACCTGTACGAACCGGAATACACGGACGAAGAACTGAGAGAGATGGATGCCCAAAGAGCAGAAAGAGAAAGAGCGTCTGTAGAGACAGCCCCCACTGGAGCTGCAGTAGAGAACCGGGACAGAACATCTGGAGACTGGTGGTGCCAGTGCAGAGAATGCATAAAAATGCAGACAGACGACGAATGTTTTTGCTGCAGGGAGTGGGACTTAGTTATCCCACAGATTCAAGAAATGGAGCTGGACACTAGTTTTCAAGATCTAGATGTGTCTGGGAATAGCGCCTCCCGAAACAAACCAATCTGCATAACGGAGCACCAGGACTTCCCCCCCCTTCTAAATCGAGAAGTGCTCGAAACATTCTTCTCCTTCGATAAAATCAATTGGAAAAGAAGACCCAGACCCGATGGACCCAACGGCCAGTTGTCACTCTTGTAAGTGTGCAATCCAAACAAAATGTTATTATTTGTTGCCTAGTTGGAGTCCATACATGAACATACCATATCAATTCTTATATATGGTATGTTCATACATGGGCTCCAAGTCTGTTTCATAGGCTAGGCCTACTCTTTACCCTTGATGTACAACCACAGCCTCAGTCTAAAGAGTGGCCGATAATCGAGAAAGCTAACTCTAGCCAGCTATTAATATGTAGGCATAGGCCGTAGGCTTTTTAGCCTAGAGAATTCAGCAAATCAGTCTACCACCATAAACAGCAGTAGGACCATTGTCTTTATGTGGGCTATTACCCAAGTTGAATTCTGTCTTTGCTAAGAGCCTGCTCCCAAAAGCTTACTTGTTTTCCTTCTTGTTTTAGGCAGTACCGATTGGTGGCCTACCGAATCGTTCTAGAGTGGGGGTTGAAAGGAACACAGCTGGGAAGAGGCAACCGACGTGTTCTTCCATCCTGTGTCGTGACCAGCATCTGAAACAAATACCCTTCGGCCACTGGACAATATGTTGGCTTCAGGGAAGCACAAGATGCTCTGAGATTGTTCTGAACACAACATGTCTGAATTTAGCTTGATTGACATTGAAATTCTTGAAAAAACTGTACAAAACATCAACTATTCCACGTGTGAATTCTAATTTTTTTTATTCTTTAGGCCTTTACAACTCTCAAAGGTAAGATTGATAAAATCAGACTGAACACATTATCTCAAACGCAAACCACCAGCGACCAAAAAAGGAGCACTTAACTTGATGTCTGAATTTGATTGACACTATTAACTATTAATTAAACTATTCCACGTGTGAATTCTAATTTTTTTTATTCTTTAGGCCTTTATTTCTCACAAAATCACGAATGTTTTGAATTGTGCGTCCTTCTAAGACGGGGTGTTCTTTGTCTTTGCACAATGCACATTGAGTGCTCGTGACCAGAAGTCCATTCAGAATATATGGCTTCATGTGCTTCATCACAGCTTTTGTTTCCATTTCAGACCACGGTCTCTTCACACAGCGCTTCCTCTCGGACGGAATGTGTTTACCTGTATTGAAAAGAGCAACAAATCTTAACTTTGTATACAATGGTAGCTCCAGGTCCTGTCTGTTGAAGTTCAAATATTGAGTTTTACATCTTTAGGTTATCTCCATAGTACCCAGTGGGCAAAACCCCCATTGTTGGGGAAATCAGACAGTGGCTGCTGTAAATAGTTGTCATACAAAAATACATTCTATGATGTCTTAGGATCATAACCAAATGCAAATAAAAGGCTTTTAGCCTAAATCAAAATTGTCTTCATTTTGATGTGGCTCAAAACTAAAGTGATTTTCCACATAGGCTATTCATTTGGGGACAGTGTCAGACTTAAATGACATTCTTAAGTGTGGGACTATTAGGCGTATTGCTATAAATATAGCAAAGTAGCCTATAAATCAATTAGGCTAAATGGTGTAGTGTTTAAATCCGAGTTTAACGTTTAATTGCATCACGTTACGCAATGCGGGAATGATCAGTAAAATAAATAAATCAATTCAGTAGCCTAATTTTCTGACAGCATTCCACTCTCTCCTTATTTGCAGTAAGAGGTTTTTTTTCGGCTCTCTGTTTTCTGCTGTTTTGTGATAATTCAGACTGACAAACTCTTCCTCTTGAATGAAGTCAGTGACACACTTTTTTTTTACTCAGCTGTCAGTCCGTTTGTGTAAAGTTAGCGGCACAAGATCAGTCCATTTTGTTTGGAAGCAGAGTCAAATGACGGGTTTAACGCCCCCTTTCATAGGGACGCGCACAGAGCCTGAAGCTGAAACCCTAGTTCAACATAGGAGGGTGATCACTGCCTTCGTGATACCAGTCAGCTCTGAGCGAGGGTTTGTGTTAGGTTGAACCAGATCAAGAAAAGAGAGCCAGGCTCTGTTGAGTTTGCTTTGTAGTATACCCCTCAGGTCAACAATTTCTAAAACAAGTTCAAAACATGTTTAATTACCCCTCATCAGAATAAGTGTACAGTAAATGGTCTACAATATGACTGCTGTGGACATGGAAACTAAGTACCTTGGATTCCAGTTTCTTTAGGATGACCAGATTGAACAGGCACAGGAGCGAAATCAACCATGTCACCTGAAAATCATATTGTAGATTGTAATGCCAACATTCAGAACTGGTACCCAGAGGCCTAGCAGCAAAGCAGCACAGGACAGTTGTAAGCATGGAGATTCACTATGACAATACCTTGAAGGCCGGTTTCAGGAGGGTGACCAGATTGATCAGCAACAGAGGCAAATTCTTCCATGTCACCTATAAATAGTTTAGATTATAAGGACAGACATTAAGATGTTTTTATTTGGGGCCTAGCAGCAAAACAGCAGAGGGCAGTGGCAGGGATGGAAATTTACTGACTATACCTTGGATGCCAGTTTCAGGAGGAGGACCTGGATGATTGGGAGTAGGGGCGAAATCTTCCATGTCACCTGAAAATCATATTGTAGATTACAACAGATATTCACAATTGGTTATTGGGGGTCTAGCAGCAAAGCTGTGTAGGGAAGTAGTAAATAATATAATAATAATAATAATAATGTAGTAAATAATTGACATTAAAATAGTAAGGACTAATACATACCGCCTATCTGGTCGAGTGACTTCCCTTGGATGTCTTTCACACTCCCGCCCTGCATGGCAATCAGCAGCTTAGATATTTTTGCAAGCTGAATCGTCGACTGGGGCAAGCGGTAGTATTCCCGATGCACCCGTACGTCATGGCCTAAGAAGTTTGCAAGCTGGTCCAGTTCATTGTCTTTTAGATTCATGACTTGACTAATTGTGGCAATATGCTTGCGCAGATTAGTTGAGGTCAAACTGCACGGGTTAACAGCTCCACAAGCACGAGCATTTTTACGGAGGCAGTCTTGTCCTCTGAAGAAACCTTTACAGTGGGGAATTGCAAAGAGGTATCCATTGCTATCATCGACTCCACACTCTTTCCTTTTGCTGACAAGGAGAGTTAACGAAGCAGTCATGTCGGGTGTGAGGAGGACTGCCACTTTGCGTCCCCTTTTCCCCTTCAATTCGACTCTATTGAGCTCCTGATACATTCTCTTCTCGATTTCGTTCAGTCCTGTGCTTATGTCATCGTTCATTTTTTAGTTATCCCGATCCAGTCATCTTTGAGACTTCACCAGACCTCCTCCTGTTGAATAAAATGACTTTGCATAGTGTTATTTTAGCCAGGGCTGTATAAGCGCCTGTGGATGGTGTACTGTTCAGGTTCTTTGTAGCCAAATCTGCCTCCTGATGAAGATGGCGATGAAGTCTCTGAACATCCTCTGCTAGAGGGATGGTTGTGCTCTTATTGTAAGTAGCATCGCTCAAATTTGTCAAGGCTGAGTGGGAAACAAATTCTGACCACTGGGTGTCGTACAATTTGTGGAACCTTCTGATTGACTCGACCCCCTCGTCATCCTCATCAATAAGAAACTGGCACATAATCAGTTCACTAACTCGCCGGAGGGAGTGCCCAATTTTAAGGGCCAAACTGGGTGATTTGTAGATTCCAGTTACTTCATCAAAGCCAGCGACCTTCTTCACGGCCTTAATAAGAGTCATGAAATTGGATGGCTTGACTGCTTCTTTCACAGAGTCTATAGTTGACATATTTCTCAAAGCAACAAGCAATCTGCCTAATTCTCTTAGTTTCTGGCGGATGTAGTCGTGTTTAGACTTGTCAAGTCCATGTTTGTTGTACATTGTTTTCCCAAACCGAAGAACAAAGAAGTCATTTATAATTGCGTCATACACTTCATTTTTGTGCATTTTTTCGATCAATGCCAAGAGCTCTTGAGATGCACTTTCAGATGCTCCATATTTAGACAAACTTGTAATTTTTGTCTTTCCTGCACTTGTTTCCTCTGTCATTTCCGATTTGAGCAGGCATCGCTTCATGTGTTTCCATAGTTCTCTACGGGAAAACATCCCTTTGCACTGGGTGCAGAAATCATATGCCTCGGAGACATTGCTTGTTTTAGATTCTCTTTTAACTTTTAGAGCCCCGGATCCAGTGGCTTTGACTTCTGTATTATGTGTGAAATTACCAAGATTCCGCAATTTTTCCAAAATTTTCTTTCTCTCACATGAACTTGGAGCTAGTGAAAACGCCCTGGCGACATCTACATTCTGGTGTGCATGTCTTTTTAAGTGCCGAGCAAATTTTGTTTGTGGTTTCTTGCAAATGAAGCAATAATTGATTTTGCTTTTCAATTGCCGTTTTCCATGACTGCCATCATGTTCATCCGAGTCTGCATTTGATTCCTTTGCACCCTGCATTGGAGCTGTCGTGGAGTCACAGATGTACGTGCTCGCTTCTTCAGCCACAGCAACCCGAAGAGCATCTTCATCTACATCCGGCGGAGTTTTAGATTCAGCATCGGATTCTGATTCCGCATCAGAACTCTCAGAGGAATTGTTGGGATTGTAGTGCTCCCCAGATGATGCATCACTCTATAAAGCACACAACAGGACACTTACAAGACTGTCTAAAAAAGGTGGTAAGAGCTGATATCGGTCTAATAAAATACAAGTGGTCAAACAATTTGAATATCATTAAAAAGCTCTTTTTTTCCTCAGTAAAAGTTCAAAAAGTGAAACTCAGTTTAGATTCATTACATTCAATAATTCCATGTAAAAAGGAGCCCAAACCAAAAAGTATCTATGCCAATATTGGCACTTCTATCCACCGCATTATGATCTGGCACTTATTCGTTTCATTTCACACTACGAGCATCACTAGCTACTTAACAGAATTTGCATTAACAAAGATGCAGGGCCAGACCTTCCAAACATAGATAATGGGTTAAAATTAACACCAACAAAACATGGGGTATGTTACAGAAAATATTTCAAATGAATAAAATTAGTTAACATTAGCTAACTTGCTTGTCTAGTATATCTAGTAGCATTTTTGTTAACTTAAATTGAATTAGGTCTTAAAAAGTCATGAAAACAATAGGTGGTTATCTCTAGTTTTATAAAAAGGGTGGCTTAAATCAATCAATCTGATTGGTTCCTAACTGTTGTATAATGGCCGTATACATAACTGCTATGACGTCCAATCAGTTTGCACTTAAATAAGTTGTCCTGTCCAGGTCTACATGCCTAAATGCATTGAGTTGCTGACATGTGATTGGCTGATAAGTTATATGTGTTAACAAGAAATTTAACCGCTGTACCTAATAAAGTGGCCGGTGAGTGTATATTGTGTATCGAGATTTAGTCCAAAAATATTGATTTTAAACCATATTGCCCAGCGCTACGCAGACCCCATTTTAGTCCTGCCCTTTCTATACCTCCACTTAAAGCTGATACAATTACAAAATGCTGTGAAAGCACACACAATGAGACAGAGGTGACTTGAGGGTTTTTTAAATGTTTTCAGACAGTTATATTGCATACAGATCAAGACTTCAAACCAAAACTCAAAATTCAGTAAAGTTCCCCTTTAAATCATGAAAAACTCCATAGTAATCCCATAATGATTCTTATAAAAATAGACAATTGTATTCACACTAACCTCACATGGCGGGTTGCCTTGTGTCATACTGGAGGTCTGACCACTGGATCTGAAGCTTTTCTCTGTAGGGGCAAAAATAAGTATAGGGACCATTATAGCAGTGATCACTATTTACATGGGCTCAATAATTACACCACAACCCCACTTTAAGTAGAGCTCCTAGGATTTGATGCTCTAATGACTAGTTATATTCCCACCTATGTCTTGCACAGCTGTGGTTGCTTACTGAAGCATACTTTAAATGCTATGTATTGCACAGTACATCTAAAACATTCACTTGCACACAGCACAGGGCTCTATCTATTGCTTTGAGGCAACTTTGATTCGATTCCCAGCTGCCACCGATGTGCCCTTGAGCAAGGCATTTAACCCTAAGTTGCTCAAGGGTAGACTGGCCCTGAAATAATTGAAATATTTTGAATAAAAGCGTTAGCCAAATGTATAAATAATGTTCAATCCCGAATGCAGACATTAATGTCCTTTGCAATATCTGTGTTTTAGGTTGCAGCCACGCTCTCTCATATAGACTCTCCTGAGCCAATTCAAATACCTGAACCTTCATCCTCAACTGAACAAGTAAAAGGTCAGTCAGTCTTTGTCTGGATGCGAGTGCATGTAGTCCTAGAAAAAGTTTTGGTTGTATAAAATCATGAATGTATGAGATTTTTCCAGTTTTTAAATGCAACTTCATTCCCTAATCCCATCAATGTCATGTTTTCAAAATGAGGCAAAATAAGCTCAGGGGGAAATAGTTCAGGCTTGTGTTTATTTATTTTTTTGCCATCACTACTGGGGGTCTGCATGTTCCGTTTCTTGATCTGTCCAATACCTATGGGTCAGTTTTGAATTCATTACTTTGGGCTGCCTTTTTTTTTTTTTTTCAATTGCAAGAGTATTTGGTTAAATAGTATTTTCAGGATCTGCAGTTTTGTGTCTCAATACTGCATTTTACTATAAGATGACAGCCGTTGGAGGTGGGCATTATGGCAGGTTGCACCCTTTCTCCACTATCTTTCACAGTGGGAATATAACTAGCTTCATTTGCAAGAAACCACAAACAAAATTTGCTCGGCACTTAAAAAGACATGCACACCAGAATGTAGATGTCGCCAGGGCGTTTTCACTAGCTCCAAGTTCATGTGAGAGAAAGAAAATTTTGGAAAAATTGCAGAATCTTGGTAATTTCACACATAATACAGAAGTCAAAGCCACTGGATCCGGGGCTCTAAAAGTTAAAAGAGAATCTAAAACAAGCAATGTCTCCGAGGCATATGATTTCTGCACCCAGTGCAAAGGGATGTTTTCCCGTAGAGAACTATGGAAACACATGAAGCGATGCCTGCTCAAATCGGAAATGACAGAGGAAACAAGTGCAGGAAAGACAAAAATTACAAGTTTGTCTAAATATGGAGCATCTGAAAGTGCATCTCAAGAGCTCTTGGCATTGATCGAAAAAATGCACAAAAATGAAGTGTATGACGCAATTATAAATGACTTCTTTGTTCTTCGGTTTGGGAAAACAATGTACAACAAACATGGACTTGACAAGTCTAAACACGACTACATCCGCCAGAAACTAAGAGAATTAGGCAGATTGCTTGTTGCTTTGAGAAATATGTCAACTATAGACTCTGTGAAAGAAGCAGTCAAGCCATCCAATTTCATGACTCTTATTAAGGCCGTGAAGAAGGTCGCTGGCTTTGATGAAGTAACTGGAATCTACAAATCACCCAGTTTGGCCCTTAAAATTGGGCACTCCCTCCGGCGAGTTAGTGAACTGATTTCAATTGCCGTTTTCCATGACTGCCATCATGTTCATCCGAGTCTGCATTTGATTCCTTTGCACCCTGCATTGGAGCTGTCGTGGAGTCACAGATGTACGTGCTCGCTTCTTCAGCCACAGCAACCCGAAGAGCATCTTCATCTACATCCGGCGGAGTTTTAGATTCAGCATCGGATTCTGATTCCGCATCAGAACTCTCAGAGGAATTGTTGGGATTGTAGTGCTCCCCAGATGATGCATCACTCTATAAAGCACACAACAGGACACTTACAAGACTGTCTAAAAAAGGTAGTAAGAGCTGATATCGGTCTAATAAAATACAAGTGGTCAAACAATTTGAATATCATTAAAAAGCTCTTTTTTTCCTCAGTAAAAGTTCAAAAAGTGAAACTCAGTTTAGATTCATTACATTCAATAATTCATGTAAAAGGAGCCCAAACCAAAAAGTATCTATGCCAATATTGGCACTTCTATCCACCGCATTATGATCTGGCACTTATTCGTTGATGATTCCCCTACTAATATATCTGTATTATACTCAATTGTACTCTTACTTCAGACATGTCCCAGTCTTCAGAGGCCTTAATGAGACAGGATTTGTGCCAAACACGAAGGCATTCTAGATAAGAAATGAAAATTATTTTAGCTGGTTTAGCTTTATTTATACATCTTTATGTGAATAATGGACTGTATGCCATCACTGACTTAAGTGTGTGTGTGTGTGTTTGTGTCTGTGCGTGTGGATGTGTGGATGTCGCACAAACACAATCACCTTTGCATCTCAGGCCTTGCCATCTGACAGCGGACATGGGTGAACAGCATAAACAACATCTGTCAATGTGAACTACTTCATGACACAGTCTATGCACCTGTAAAGACAGTAACAAAATGTGCAATACATGAATTCATAACACACACAAACAGGCTCTCATTATGTACTGTTTCACACTACTGCAAGACCTTCCATTTCACACTACGAGCATCACTAGCTACTTTACAGAATTTGCATTAACAAAGATGCAGGGCCAGACCTTCCAAACATAGATAATGGGTTAAAATTAACACCAACAAAACATGGGGTATGTTACAGAAAATATTTCAAATGAATAAAATTAGTTAACATTAGCTAACTTGCTTGTCTAGTATATCTAGTAGCATTTTTGTTAACTTAAATTGAATTAGGTCTTAAAAAGTCATGAAAACAATAGGTGGTTATCTCTAGTTTTATAAAAAGGGTGGCTTAAATCAATCAATCTGATTGGTTCCTAACTGTTGTATAATGGCCGTATACATAACTGCTATGACGTCCAATCAGTTTGCACTTAAATAAGTTGTCCTGTCCAGGTCTACATGCCTAAATGCATTGAGTTGCTGACATGTGATTGGCTGATAAGTTATATGTGTTAACAAGAAATTTAACCGCTGTACCTAATAAAGTGGGCCGGTGAGTGTATATTGTGTATCGAGATTTAGTCCAAAAATATTGATTTTAAACCATATTGCCCAGCCCTACGCAGACCCCATTTTAGTCCTGCCCTTTCCATACCTCCACTTAAAGCTGATACAATGCTGTGAAAGCACACACAATGAGACAGAGGTGACTTAAGGGTTTTTGAAATGTTTTCAGACAGTTATATTGCATACAGATCAAGACTTCAAACCAAAACTCAAAATTCAGTAAAGTTCCCCTTTAAATCATGAAAAACTCCATAGTAATCCCATAATGATTCTTATAAAAATAGACAATTGTATTCACACTAACCTCACATGGCGGGTTGCCTTGTGTCATACTGGAGGTCTGACCACTGGATCTGAAGCTTTTCTCTGTAGGGGCAAAAATAAGTATAGGGACCATTATAGCAGTGATCACTATTTACATGGGCTCAATAATTACACCACAACCCCACTTTAAGTAGAGCTCCTAGGATTTGATGCTCTAATGACTAGTTATATTCCCACTGTGAAAGATAGTGGAGAAAGGGTGCAACCTGCCATAATGCCCACCTCCAACGGCTGTCATCTTATAGTAAAATGCAGTATTGAGACACAAAACTGCAGATCCTGAAAATACTATTTAACCAAATACTCTTGCAATTGAAAAAAAAAAAAAAAGGCAGCCCAAAGTAATGAATTCAAAACTAACCCATAGGTATTGGACAGATCAAGAAACGGAACATGCAGACCCCCAGTAGTGACGGCAAACAAAAAAAAAATACACAAGCCTGAACTATTTCCCCCCGAGCTTATTTTGCCTCATTTTGAAAACATGACATTGATGGGATTAGGGAATGAAGTTGCATTTAAAAACTGGAAAAATCTCATACATTCATGATTTTATACAACCAAAACTTTTTCTAGGACTACATGCACTCGCATCCAGACAAAGACTGACTGACCTTTTACTTGTTCAGTTGAGGATGAAGGTTCAGGTATTTGAATTGGCTCAGGAGAGTCTATATGAGAGAGCGTGGCTGCAACCTAAAACACAGATATTGCAAAGGACATTAATGTCTGTATTCGGGATTGAACATTATTTATACATTTGGCTAACGCTTTTATTCAAAATATTTCAATTATTTCAGGGCCAGTCTACCCTTGAGCAACTTAGGGTTAAATGCCTTGCTCAAGGGCACATCGGTGGCAGCTGGGAATCGAATCAAAGTTGCCTCAAAGCAATAGATAGAGCCTGTGCTGTGTGCAAGTGAATGTTTTAGATGTACTGTGCAATACATAGCATTTAAAGTATGCTTCAGTAAGCAACCACAGCTGTGCAAGACATAGGTGGGAATCAGATCAGAATGAATCCACATCAAAAATGCTGGACAACGTACAATCGAAATGTACACTACAACAGCATACATCTGAGTGTGTGACACAGACATGGAACAGGTTTAGGAGGACAATGTCCCTAGGATCAAACTCGGAAAGACTTTGAAAACCAGTGCATAGAATACATCTGAGTGTGTGACACAGTCACAGAACAGGTTTAGGAGGACAATATCCCTTGCATCAAACTCTGACTGACTTTGAAAACCAGTGTATAGCATAAGCTGCTTTCACATATGACCTCCGTCTTTTCTCCGCATTTGTGGAGCAGGAGGTTCGACCGTGAGGGTCATTCACACTTATTCACACTTGATGCCTGATATGCGGACATCGGTGTCAATAGAATCTCCGGCTGCTTAAGGGGGCGGGCTTGCAAGGGGCGGCATATGACGTAGGGTCGCAAGAGGCGGGATCGGGTTTGTTTTGGTTTGACCGCAGACAGCACGCAGGCAAAACGGGCAGAACTCATCGCGATCATGTTAAATGTTGCTGCAGCGATGCATATATTCCGTTGCATCCTCAACATCCGCATCGATCGATGAAAGATTGGAGCATGAGTTACAGACAAATAGAAGAAACGACGAACAAGAAAGGCGTCGCAAACGACTGCGTTACCGGAGGAAGAGAGCGTATTTTTTTGGCTTCATTTCACATCTAACAAACACTGGGACAAATGTAGTTGATTTCTGTGTTTAACTGAGAAACCAGGGAGTGGAAGGACGGGACCCTATAATGTTCAGCTAACTGTTGTCAATAATAATTGTTACGAGAGTAGCGCATGTGTGTGCGCGAGAATGGCAGTGTGTGTGTGTGTGAGAGTGGACGAGCGAGGAGAGCGAGCGATAGCGTGTGTCAGTTTAGTGAAGTAATGAACGAGTCCGGTTGTATCTGTGCAAACGTGTAGGCCCTACTGTAATGTTAGTGAAACTAAGAATAAAGTACCCAGCCTGTCAATAATCGGTGACCGCTTCATTCCGACCATATTCAAACCTATAAGCAGACCCACTGCCGGTCAAAGTGATTCCCGAGAGAATCGACGGAGCGGAACGTCGCTTTTGTGCTCCTCGACTATGGTCTGGGAGCCGACAGCAGGAAAGGTGTAACATAATAATAAAAATATTTTTTAAACCATTCAGCGAACAAAAGGCAATAGGCTGATTATCGATTAGGGTGCGGGTGCCACTCAATGACATGCAAACGTAGACCGAAGCGTCATCAACACGCCCACTCAACTGGTGTGAAATGCCGACATCCTACTGCTCATTCACATATAAGGTAATTAGCATTTCCTCCGCAGAACATACTACCTCGGGGGTAGTATTTTTTCAGGAGGTCCAACGTCAGGATATGTCATTCACATATACGGCACCTCCGTAGAATAGACGGAGAACAGACGGATGCACGTCCATATGTGAAAGCAGCTATAATCAGACCAAGCGCTGGCTAAGATGTACGGTGTTCAGATGAGACCGATTTACACCAACCTGGTCTGCTGTAGCACGTGACATCACCCCGGAGGATGGAAAATCCACTGTCAAATTCTTGTCTGTTGAAGACAAAAGAAAACACCAAGGCACAGGGTTTGCATTCAGGGTGATCTTGCAGTTGGACTGATTAAATACACTACAATCAATTCACTACACTGGCATACAAAACATATTCAAATAAACCTACATTGGACATGGTCGGCTGAGGACGTAGAGGAAGACTTGGCGTCCAGGACCATCATATGTCCTCCTTGAAGACTTTCTGTAGACTCAGGAGTCCCTGTGACTCTACTTTCTCTCACCTAAAACCCAAAGACAAAGGACTATTTCTAACATCACTTTACAGACAATTGATTGGTTTTGAAGCTGTAGCTACTAAATTGACTGGAGTCGAATCAAAGTTGCCTCAAAGCAATAGATAGAGCCCTGTGCAAGTGAATGTTTTAGATGTACTGTGCAATACATAGCATTTAAAGTATGCTTCAGTAAGCAACCACAGCTGTGCAAGACATAGGTGGGAATCAGATCAGAATGAATCCACATCAAAAATGCTGGACAACGTACAATCGAAATGTACACTACAACACCATACATCTGAGTGAGCTATGCATCTAGAATATTGAGACTGGGTGTATCGAAATGTTTTTACTAGGATCAGTTCAGGGATCGCTGCATGTATTAAAGGACAAATCTGGTGTAAATCCATAGCCCTGCCATAACCCCACCAGTTGTTGTTTATAGGAAAAAGAACGAGAAAGGTTGGCAAAACATAGATGGAGTTATGGACCGGGAAGTAAAGCTGACCCAATGGGGCATTGAGCCTTCATTTCTATTCCCATTAGGTCAGCTTTACTTCCCTGTCTTGGATTATGTGCCAAATATTCTTAATTTTTCCTGGACAAGCACAAGGTGACCAACAAAGTTCTATTGATCGATTTACACCGGATCTGCCCTTTAAGGTACATTTTACAAAGACAGTTACATGGCCTAAACATCTACTATAGAGAACTATTGATGACCTACCTCTTTGCGCCATGGCAAATCCTTGCCACCGTAGTTGTAATTTTTTTCCGTCCCTGGCTATATGTCTTTCGTTGCAAAAAGGCATAAGTTTGGTCCCCCACTTATTTCAAGCAATTTAATTTGGCTGTTTGGGGCCCTGTGGTCATCGTTGACTAGGCGGCCAATGGAGCCATCCTCCTTCGCTGCATCAATACTGAAAATACAAGATCAATATAACAACATTATGGAGATGCAGTCAAATCGCTCACTGGGGTCATTTCCACAGCCAAAAGGTTATATTTCATAATCTTGACAGAAATATTGAACCTACCACCAAGTTTGACCACGCCAATAGAAATCAAACATGAAGCCCCATTGGGATTCATGTTGATATTTATTATTCCTCCTGGCGTCCGCTTCCTCTTGCTCTATCAATTCCCCTCGATAATGAGCAATAAAATCACCTTGCCTTATGTGTGCCACTGCAAAAACACCACGACCTGAAAAAAAAAATTCTTGCACACTGACAACAAAAACCAGTAGGTGGATGTGTTTGTGTAGGGGCAGAGTAAACAGTTGTTCGGAAACTTTACTGATAGACATTACAGTACATAACCACACTACTTTCAAAGGGTCTGAAATCTCATTAGCTTAACATTAGTTTTAGGCTAGTGCTTAGAGTTACCTACCTTTAATTGGATTTACATGTTTACTTTCCAGCATTGAAGTCTTATCTTTATTAAGATAATTTGCTGCCTTCCTGATGGGAGCGATTCTCTTTGGCATTTCAGTGCTAGAAAAAGAATTACAATGAAAGATTACAAATCTGTTGGACAGCCTGAGGCCTATTGCACAAAAGTGGAATTCAGATATCCAGGATGATTGATAAAACCAGCCTTGACAAAGTCTAGCCTGGGCACTTTGGATTAGGCCCCGTTTACACGAAGGGAAAACGCAGATATTTCCACGCGGTTTGGCCTCTCATTTACACGAAAACGGTGTGTCAGTGATATGATCGATAATAGAAAACCGCTTCGCGGCCCACAGGGTTTTTTTTTCTCGTGTGCTCGTGCCGCCCCCCATGTAATGCCGCCCCGGGCGGCTGCCCGCTTCGCCCGTGCCTAAAACCGCCACTGGGCCTA
This sequence comes from Coryphaenoides rupestris, assembly GCA_002895965.2. Taxonomy (NCBI): domain Eukaryota; kingdom Metazoa; phylum Chordata; class Actinopteri; order Gadiformes; family Macrouridae; genus Coryphaenoides; species Coryphaenoides rupestris. The sequence continues at coordinate 643,840 of PIJE02000136.1, forward strand.
ATTAACACATGGAATAGCGTTTTCTTCGCCAACTTCAGAAACACTGATTTGTCATGTAAATTGCGGCAAAGACAATTTAAAACATATGATATGCGGACGCGGTCCTCGATGGCCGCAACTGTGGGTTTATTTAATGATATGGGGCAATACATTAACAAACATCGTTTGTTAATGTATTGTATACATTATCGTTATCGACTTGTGTTCATAATATGCATGTGTCCCCCCGTTAATATACATCGCCATGGACTGTATTATGCGTTACGTGTTTAATTTGCGTGTGTTTAGACAGATGGGCGCGCACACACGCGCGCACCAAGCATCACCCGCATTCATTCATTCTTTTAAACACTCACTCGCGGTAAAACTGTTTTCTCACGATCAAATACTCATCAATCCTAAAAGTAATGGGCTTGTACACGATGTCTGTGTCAAGAACATATGTGTTTGCTGTACGGTGTTTGCAGATGCATTGATTTAAAAGTACAACTTACCGCTGTATTAGCTGTTCTTTCCCAAATCATTTAACCAATCATTTACCCTAAAACTAGATTTTGTTTTGGAAGCCTGGAATATACTTTGCTCGAATGTATTATTGTTATTATTATTATTTTAACGCATGGCATAGCCTACTATACTTCATTCATGCAGCCCTATGGAAAAAAATGTTTCCACAATCCACACGCTATTTCTATGCAGTTTCAAACGTATGAATAATCTTTGACATCATAATATTTAAATCAGGTTAATAGTTTGCATGTGTGTGCTGTGTATAGCCTACGTGTGTGTAAGTGTAGGCTATGTTGTAGTTCCGACCTGCCATGGCACGTCAAAATAGCAACAACAACTGCGCTATCCGCTATAGACCAGATATTTTTCGGCGCAATTTCATTGGCGCATTTTTTTATATCACTAAAATAGCACCAAGTATCATTTGCGCCGGAACACGCCCCTGCTTTTCGCCGACAGGCCTCTCCAGGCGCAAGTGGTGCCTGGTTGCTGCGGGGGAAAATCAGCTTTGTGCCGGGTGCACATGCGACACATGCGTCGGTGTAGAAAGTCAATTGCGCCGGGCGCAAGATAGGGCCCTTCTTCTGTTTGGCGCACATGGCTAATTTGCATATGTGCACAGGACTGGCTGGCTCCGCTTGGCAAAAAATAGAACACTGATATTGATATTAGGCAGCGGGTACGGATGACATTACAGCTCATCCGCGCATCTCTGGTCTAGACTCCGTGCGCAGCCCCGATTTCTCCAGTGAACCAAGAAAGCCCGCGCCGTGACGAACGGGGGATTTTACCCCCTCGGTTTTACACAGGAAACTTGAAATAAGACGGTGAAATCGCCGGGCGTGCCAAGCCGCGACCGAACCGGCTTGGCAGTGTAAAAAGGCCGTCACCAATGTTGCAAGCAGTCTCTGCGTCTCACTGAACAACACAAACGCGAGCGCGCCAGCCAATTGAACGAAGCTCAGTCATTTTTCCATTTACCTTTTCACATAAGTCTTTTCCACCGACCGCGAACCCGTGCCCACAAAATTCTCTTTGTCCCGAGGTCGACCCGAGAGAGAATATTGATCCTCCCGATGACAATTAATTACGTCCCCGGGACGACGAGACGTCGTTAATTGTAATCCCTGCACCATAGGTGAACATGAAGTCGGCGACTTGCAAATATGTTCACCTTAGACCAGGGGTGGCCAACCAGTCAGAGACGAAGAGCCAATTTTTTTCACTGTGTTACTGGAAAGAGCCACATCATTCATACACACATGAACATCTCTTCCTGTCAATAGCATTTCTTAGCCGTATCTAGTTGGTTCGGGGGTTGCTCCGAACACCCCCCCCGACACAATATCTAGTTGATCTGGGGGTTGCTCCGAGCACCCCCCCAGGAGGCGCTGTCTCGGTGCTCGTCGCGCGCCTCACGGTAGCGTTATTGCTCCGAATTAACAGAGCACCCCCCGGGAGACACACCGGCATTAAGTTAGTTTAATATTCAACATTCATTTAACATTCAAAATAAATAATTAAACTTATTATGCTCCTTGACCTTTTGACCTCAAGATGTCAAACCAACTGTGCAACATACAGATTCATGTCCCTCATGTGCCACAAGGCTTATTTTTCTAATATATCTTTTCATAATTTTTTTACAATGAAAATAAATAATTAAACTTATTATGCTCCTTGACCTTTTGACCTCAAGATGTCAAACCAACTGTGCAACATACAGATTCATGTCCCTCATGTGCCACAAGGCTTATTTTTCTAATATATCTTTTCATAATTTTTTTACAATGAAAATAAATAATTAAACTTATTATGCTCCTTGACCTTTTGACCTCAAGATGTCAAACCAACTGTGCAACATACAGATTCATGTCCCTCATGTGCCACAAGGCTTATTTTTCTAATATATCTTTTCATTCATTTTTTTACATTCAAAATAAATAATAAACGTATTATGCTCCTTGACCTTTTGACCTCAAGCATGTCAAACCAACTGTGCAACATACAGATTCATGTCCCTCATGTGCCACAAGGCTTATTTTTCTAAATATATCTTTTCATCATTTTTTTACATTCAAAATAAATAAATAAACGTATTATGCTCCTTGACCTTTTGACCTCAAGATGGTCAAACCAACTGTGGCAACATACAGATTCATGTCCCTCATGTGCCACAAGCTTATTTTTCAAATATATCTTTTCATTAATTTTTTTACATTCAAAATTAAATAAATAACGTATTATGCTCCTTGACCTTTTGACCTCAAGATGTCAAACCAACTGTGCAACATACAGATTCATGTCCCTCATGTGCCACAAGGCTTATTTTTATTTTTCTAATTTATCTTTTCATCCATTTTTTACATTTAAAATAAATAAATAAACGTATTATGCTCCTTGACCTTTTGACCTCAAGATGTCAAACCAACTGTGCAACATACAGATTCATGTCCCTCATGTGCCACAAGGCTTATTTTTCTAATATATCTTTTCATAATTTTTTTACATTGAAAATAAATAATTAAACTTATTATGCTCCTTGACCTTTGATGACTTTTTTCAGGGATTAAAACATATTTTGAACGATCCCCACATAGTGAGACTTGTAATTTGATGATGATATATTTTACAACGTTGAATATCTCTTTAACCTGCTATTTCTTTTCAGATTTTCATACTCAAGAAACTCCAAACCCTGGACCCAGACACATGTGGCATCGTGAGATGGATGGGTCGCTTTGCACACGGTCCCTACACCTGTATGGAGTTTGAACTCCTGTACTGTTCTCTCCCAGAGCTCGTCTGTAAGGCAAAGCACCACAAGCTGTCTCTGAAGCAGACCAGGGACATCCTGAAACAGGTGTGGTTGGACTTCAACCTCAGCAACATTTAGCATGATGTCTGATCAACTGATGTTGCTCTGGAAACACAACATTGTTCATGAGTGCATCTGATTGCAATAAAAGACATTAGATTGAGTAATCACACTTTGTTTTTTGATTCTTTCATACCCAAACAAAAAAAAATCTATAGAATTGATATATAGAATTGTTAACATAGTCAATGTTAACGGTCATGAAATAATGATGTATTAATGTGTTTTCAGGTGGCCACAGCGCTGGTACACCTTGATGCCCTTGGGATCATTCATGGCGACCTGAAGCCTGAGAACATCATGGTGTCAGCACAGGGTCAAGCCAAACTCATTGACTTTGGCTTGTCCTATTTTGTGTCTGACGAGCTAGCTGGCACCACACTCCAGAGCCTCCCTTACAGGTGAGTAACTGACCGCAATCCTGACCTCTTTCTCAGTTGGTTACTGATTGCAATGGTTACTCCAATGTCCTGTCTTTCTGTGATTCCAGATCCCCAGAGATCTTGCTGGGGCTCCCGTTCACAGGAGCGATTGATATGTGGTCACTGGATTGCGTGGCGGCAGAATTATTGACTGGCTGCATGCTTTATCCCTGCTACACGGAATACGATCTGGTAAGTCTAACATTATGTCTCAAAGTGCACATACTAAAAACATTTACACTAAGACAAAGAACTAATTCACGTTTTGTCTTACCTCGTCCACAGACGACGCGGGCAAACGTGGATGGTTTTTGGTGATTTTCACAGCCACCTTTTCACATCTGTGTCTGTTCTACGACACCTCATCACCACCCCAAAGGATCCTTCCCCCAATTCGTCTCCCACCAGGAGGGAGTGAGAGTCTGACTTTAACAAGTCTCCTCTGGACACCGTGATCTCTGGGAGAGAGAGAAGACAAGAAAGAGATGTCTCATCTTTCCATGAACTGAAATACTGTCAGTTGTCCATAAAGCAGAGCACTCACCATACATGACGCTGAATTCAACCACACGTTTAAAAGCAATATGTGTCTGTTTCTTCAGAAAGCTGCTCCCTCTACTCTGCTCAGTGTTCTTATGATATTCTCTCTGCACGCCGACATAACGGTGTTGGAACGTCGGATAGATCACCATGGTTACTGCTTTGTGCACCAGATCTCTACTATAATGATGTTACATTTTTTGTGGTGTGTGTTTAATCATTAACTAGAACATAGCAGAAGTCATATGTTACATGTGTTCGTTATTTTTATAAGGGTGTATTTCCCAACAAGACTTTTTGCTGCTATTCTTACATATACACTGTGAACTCTTATTCTTTTATTGTTATTTTTTTAGTATCAGTAAATGTCTTCATCTGCTGTGCACTTTATTTCTTGTCTACTTTAGTGTTAGGATATGTCTGTCTTTATCTGTTGTGCCTGTGCACTTTACTGTTTACTTAGTGTTAGGAAATGTCTTGTCTTGTCTTCACCGTGGGATAGTGAGAAACGTAATTTCGATTCCTTTGTATGTCTGGTACATGTGAAGAAATTGACAATAAAGCTGACTTTGACTTGACTTTGACAATTGTAAACTGGAGAAATGTAAAAAATGGAAGTCAAGATTTAACGTGCATGTCTTCCTCTCAACGGACGGTGGCGCTGTTGAGCCGAATAAGTGAACTAGTTGTCCATAAAGCAGAGGACTCACCGTACATGACGCTGAATTCAACAACACGTTTAAAATGCTCTTCAGACACCGGCATTAAGTTAGTTTAATATTCAACATTCATTTAACATTCAAAATACAAACCTATCAAGCGCTTCAACCATTTGAGTGAATGATGTCAAACCAACTGTGCAACATACAGATTCATGTCCCTCATGTGCCACAAGGCTTATTTTTATTTTTCTAATTTATCTTTTCATCCATTTTTTACATTTAAAATAAATAAGAAAACGTATTATGCTCCTTGACCTTTTGACCTCAAGATGTCAAACCAACTGTGCAACATGCATATTAATGTCCCTCATGTGCCACAAGGCTTATTTTTCAAATATATCTTTTCATAATTTTTTTACATTCAAAATAAATAAATAAACGTATTATGCTCCTTGACCTTTTGACCTCAAGATGTCAAACCAACTGTGCAACATACAGATTCATGTCCCTCATGTGCCACAATGCTTATTTTTCAAATATATCTTTTAATAATTTTTTTACATTGAAAATAAATAATGAAACGTATTATGCTCCTTGACCTTTTGACCTCAAGATGTCAAACCAACTGTGCAACATACTGATTAATGTCCCCCATGTGCCACAAGGCTTAGTTTTCTAATATATCTTTTCATCATTTTTTTACATTGAAAATAAATAATGAAACGTATTATGCTCCTTGACCTTTTGACCTCAAGATGTCAAACCAACTGTGCAACATACAGATTCATGTCCCTCATGTGCCACAAGGCTTATTTTTCAAATATATCTTTTCATAATTTTTTTACATTCAAAATATATGTGTCGTCAGCAAACTTGATGATGACGTTGGAGCTGTGCATAGCCATGCAGTCGTGGGTGTACAGGGAGTAGAGGAGAGGGCTCAACACGCACACAAATGTGTGTCTGTGCGTCTCGTGTATAAAATCGTGTGTGTGTGCGCGCGTGCGTTTAATAAAAAAATTATGCAGTCGGACAAATGTACGCCTATAGGTTTATTTCGGGACATAATCACACGGAATGTATACGGAATCCATTCTGAATAATCGCTCGTTTAACTCGACGTGACAGTGGAATTGACCGGCAAATGGTTTCATGAATTGGAGCAGATGAAGCACTCATCCAGCATCCATGGTGCCAAATATACACACATAGATAAGAGTCGCCAATGTGTTTCAATGTGTCCATGTTCAAAGAGATCCTTGCAATTTCTCACCGGAGCCTGTATAGTTATACAGCTCTATAATTGCCGACATATGACATGGACATATCCTTTAAAACGCACGTTCATTTCAGCGCGCAACAAAGTGGGGTGCAGACGAGACCAAGTGTCGACATTAAGACACACGGGATGCATTTAACAGGTTTTTTTAATCGGTCACCGAACAACAAACTTATTTCACCGGCATCACAAGTTAGTTTAATATTCAACATTCATTTAACATTCAAAATACAAACCTATCATGCGCTTCAACCATTTGAGTGAATGATGTCAAACCAACTGTGCAACATACAGACTAAGGTCCCTTATGTGCCACAAGGCTTATTTTTCAAATATATCTTTCCGGCAATTTTTCACAATTAAAATAAATAAATAAACTTTTAATGCTCCTTGACTTTTTGACCTCAAGTTGTCAAACCAACTGTGCAACATACAGATTAATGTCCCTCATGTGCCACAAGGCTTATTTTTCAAATATATCTTTTCATAAATGTTTTACATTTAAAATAAATAAATAAACGTATTATGCTCCTTGACCTTTTGACCGCAAGATGTCAAACCAACTGTGCAACATACAAATTAATGTCTCATGTGCCACAAGGCTTATTTTTCTAATATATCTTTTCAACAATTTATTACCACTATACGTATGTGGGTAGTATGGAATATGCCAAGTTGAAACAGCAAATTTTGTCTCCTCATGTAAAACTGCTTGCAAGGCGGATCTTGTCAGTAATCGTGAAATCTTAAGTGTAGTATTTTTTGGAAACATATGTTGAGTTACTAAAATCTTTAATTCAGTCATAAGATATTTTTTTGTCTGGCATTTTCTTCTTTTTTGCAGTTGAATAACTTATTATCCACCCTCTGCACGTCGCTTTGAAAGTTTCCTTTTCTATTTGGGCTGATTGTCCTGAGTTCCGATTCATGGCTAAGAAATCTGACATTTTTTCTCTTATTTTATTATTATTTTCAAAATCTTCAAGGCACAAAAATGTAACATTGACAAACTCTGTTGTAACTATCTTTGTTTCCGTTCCTTGTTCTTACTGTCCTTGTGTCCTGGTGCCTTATAGGTAGAAAAATATAATCTATTTAAAGCATTAAAAAGTTTGTATTGACTCAAAATAGATTTTTAATGCACAATAATGCGTTATTTAACACAATAATGCAGTCACACATTTTATTTTCATTATTTCACGTACCTTTTCCCTTGTGTCTTAACATAAGACACAGTGCCATGGCAAGTCAGTGTCTGGGGAGTTACTTGTACTTAGGGTAATGCAGATATCGTGAAACCACTGCTTGCATGTATCACATTGGGTCTAGAAAATAAAACAATTGAACATCAGTTACATTTATTGAGTTTTTTTGAAGGCATGTATGTATGTTTGGTCAAATAATTTCTGCCTTGGTGGTCCAAAATAACTTGAAAAGCTGACTGGTATAGATTATCAATATTGTGAGAAACAATCTGATAATGTTTGCTTATGTGCCTTTGTCCATGTTTGTGTGTGTGAGTGTGCTTACAACTATCTGTGTAAAATTAAACAGAGTGGCATGTTTGGGTATTTAAGTTGCACTATGCAATCCACATATGTTTCAGTCTGTGCAAACATCTGATATAATGTGACCTGATGTTACTCGAAAGACAACAGTAGTAGTTACCCAGTCAATAACAACTGCTTCAGTCTTTGCGGTTTTTGGGACTTCTTTGAGTCCACAGATTGAGCAGTACTCATCTCTTGGTTCTACAGTAGCAAAGGACACAAGTGAACTTTACTGGACAAGCTTTGTTGTTTTGTGTGCATAGTAAATATATTACGAAAATTGTATTTACCTGAGGCAGAGAGCATTGTCTCTGCCATTTCAGCCCGCAGCTTTCTTATGCTGCTGCTTTTGGGTTTTATGGTCATTGATGCAGGAATTTGTGGAAAACTTTCAGCAACCTTTTTTGCCATCTAAGGAAATCCAGAAATATGTCTTAATGCACATTTACAAAACATTTGGTACAAGAGTCTTTATTACATAATTGTGTTTTAAGGTCACGTGAGATAACTGCTGATTGTTGTGCAGTACTACCTGCATCACAAACACTCCACAACTTGTGCTGTCCTTTTGTTCATTGTGCTTGATGGTTCCTGCTGTCCACTTAATGCTTGCTCCAGTGCTGCCTGCCTTGTATGTTTTGGCGCATTTTGAAATACAATCTGCAAATATTGGTTATTTTGAGTGAATGCTCTCATCCAAATTGCAGAGTATGTTTGAAAATCACAGGCAGAAATACTTTACCGGTAATTCTTTGCAGCCTTTTTTTGAGATGTCATGGTCAATCTCTGAAGCAGCAGGGTCAATGACAAACACTTGGGCTGACAGAGCATGAAGATACTGATGATCATACATGAAAGGAGAACAATATCAGAACTACGTTTATCCATTAAAAACGTTGTTGTTGTGGGCCAAACACACTTAAAACGGGAGCGTATCTTTGTTCTCTGGATTCTATGTTCCCCACTTACTCTACCCGTGCAAAAAAGGTTCTATGACCCCCTTAAAACAACATGACATGGTGCTCGCCATACTATGGCCTTATTACTCACCACAAACCTCCAGTGACTGTCATTGATATTTACAAAAGACACTGCACCATCAAAACAGTCAAAGTCCACCTGTGTAAATAACAAGGACATACATTTGAATACTGCTCAGTGAATTCAGCTCAATCCACTCTTCCAAAATGACATAATATGCTGTGTTTCTACAGTTACTGACTGGGATACCGTAATATTGACATAGAAATGAAAATATACAAACCTTTCTCATTTGGTGTTGAGACATTTGTTGTCTTGTGCCTTCAAGGATCACACTAGTAACAGTGGTCCATCTGGAGCAGACGTCCAAACTTTTCAAATGTATTAAGAACAGCCCGAATGTAGCATTCGATTGCCTGCAGGGGTGTAAAAATTTAGTTATTTATATTCACACCAACATGTAAAACATTTCAATAATCAAGAAGCAAATTACTGTGAGTCCTACAATGTTGTGTGTAAAAAAACTACAATAATCATCAATGCATACCATTAAATATCTGTAGATAGAGCCACTGGGGACAAGTTATGAAAGATGACAGTGTATGTTTATTGCTATATTATACATACAGTCATGGCCAAAAGTATTGGCACCCCTCCGGAAGTGTTGGTTTTTTAGCAAAATTCGCACACTTTTGAAGGTTTTTTGATGAAATAACCAAACCAGGATATTTTCAATAGCTCAACACAACTGCAACAGCAATTGGTTTCCCCAAATTCAACACAAAATATCACCAAAATGCTGTGGGAAGTGAACACTGCATGGTCAAAAGTATTGGCACCCTTCACAACAAGTGTCTTTTGCAGTGATAAAAGCACACTTTTCATTGTTAAAATCCAGTGCTAAGGTTCTAGGTAGTCAGACGTCAGCTGTGGTAGCATTCCTGAGAAATATAAGCCCATTTCTAATGGACAATAAACTCCAGTTTACTCACTATACATCTCTATTGGTTTCTATGGACAGTATGAGGTTTTCTTCAAGGATTCCAAATATTTGAATGAATCTACCTACCCCTTTATATGCAGCTGATTATCAGTGCCAGAGGAAGCAAAATAGACCGAGAGCATCACCTGGCCATGGCCATGCTTCACTTTAAACATGGTGCACATTCCAGGGTATTCTTCATTCTTCATCCTCCAGACATAACCACTGGTCAGGAGGCCCAAAAAGTTCTGGTTTTGTTCTGTTGCTCCATAGAATTAACTGCCAAGCCTATTGTCACTCATTTCATGTCAGAATCAGAATCAGAATTGCTTTATTCGCCAAGTAGTTTTCACATACGAGGAATTTGCTGTGGTTGTTGGTGCATACAGACAACATAAGAATAATAATAATAAGAATTAAAGCATTAAAAAGCAAGTAGTGCAAAAACGTCAAGAAGCATAAATATAAAATAAAGTAGAATAGTATGAATGGATATATACAATACAGAATGATTTTGGAATGATGAGATATTTACAATACAGAATGATGAGATATTTACAATACAAAATGATTTTTCAGAATATGGAACGGGTGTGGGCTGTGCGTTAATGTCATGTGTACAGTCTATGGAGGCGGGATAAGAGTCTGTGTCAGTGGGGGTTCCCGGGCCTTGTTAATGAGGGCTAAACTGCAGATGGAAGAAACTGTTTCTTGTGCCGAGAGGTTTTGGTCCTTGATGGACCGCAGCCTCCTGCCAGAGGGAAGTGTTTTCAAAACAGTTTGTGTCCGGGGTGAGGGGGGTCGGCCACAATCTTTCCTGCACGCCTCCGGGTCCTGGAGGCATTACAGGTCCTGGAGAGATGGCAGGGTTGCAACCAATCACCCTCTCTGCGGAGCGGATGATACGCTGCAGTCTGCCCTTGTCCTTGGCGGTGGCAGTAGCGTACCAGATGGTAATGGAGGAGGTGAGGATGGACTCGAATGATGGGAGTGTAGAAGTGCACCATCATCGTCTTTGCAGGTTGAACTTCTTCAAACTGCCGCAGGAAGAACATCCTCTGCTGGGTTTTTTTTGGGATGGAGCTGATGTTCAGCTCCCACTTGAGGTCCTGGGAGATGATGGTTCCCAGGAAGCGGCAGGACTCCACAATATCGACTGGAGAGTCTCTCAGGGTGATGGGGATGAGTGGGGGCTGGGTTCTTTCTGAAGTCTACAACTATCTCCACTGTCTTCACAGCGTTGAGCTCCAGGTTGTTCTGGCTGCACCAAGTCGCCAGATGGTCGATCTCCCACCTGTAGGCGGACTCATCCCCACCAGAGATGAGTCCAATGAGGGTGGTGTTGTCCGCGAACTTCAGGAGCTTGACAGACTGGTGACTGGAGGTGCAGCTGTTGGTATACAGGGAGAAGAGCAGAGGGGAAAGAACGCAGCCTTGGGGGAACCGGTGCTGATTGGTCCGGGAGTCAGAGATGTGTTTTTCCCAGCCTCACGTGCTGCCTCCTGTCAGACAGGGAAGTCTGATCCACCTGCAGGTAGAATCAGGCACGCTCAGCTGGAAAAGCTTGTCCTGTAGCAGAGATGGGATGATTGTGTTGAAAGCAGAGCTGAAATCCACAAGCAGGATCCTGGCGTAGGTTCCAGGTGCTGGAGGATGAAGTGAAGGGCCAAGTTTACTGCATCGTCTACAGATCTGTTGGCTCTGTAGGTGAACTGCAGGGGGTCCAGGAGAGGGTCTGTGATGGATTTGAGGTGGGACAGCACAAGGCGCTCAAAAGACTTCATCACCACAGAGATCAATGCAACGGGTCTGTAATCATTAAGTCCTGCTCCTTGGCTTTTTGGGGACGGGGATGATGGTGGAGGTGTAGGGGAAAGTGTGTTGAACAAATCAATGTTTGGAAAAATTTAATTTGATGTAAAATATAGTTTGTACACCCTAAAAAGCAACTGTCCTCGTATGAGGACATCATGCATCAGAGGAATCGGATTGCATATATATGGCTGATACCATTTTGGCCTATACAATTTAGGGAAACCTATTCAACCACCTAAACCATATATTACATGGACCTTACATGGATTTGACATGTCCCACCCTCCTTTTTACTTTGCCACCCTTGTAGGGTAATCAAGTGTAAAGCTAATACTGTTGGGCCTGTACGGTAAAGGAAAAACTCATTCCAACTGATTAAAACACCTAATCATATATTTAATCCTTTAGGATGTGATATAACATCATATGAGACACGCCCCACCCTCCTCATTGCTATTCTGCCCCATCATAATACATTGGGTATTATACCCTTTGTTGCATGGTGTCCACGTATGAGGACAGTAAAATATCTTTTTCATAAAACCATATTTTTTTAAAATTCAAAATGCATTTCAAGTTTAGCTTAATTTTAAGTAATAAAATCAATCTTAGAATTTTTTTTCATAATGCTTGCATGAGAGGGTTAATTTCTCCAGAACAAATAACCGTCATTCTAATGTTGGGCTGACGCCGACTAGGCTTGTGGAGGTTTTGCAAACAGCATATAAAGTTAGATGGTGCATTTATTTTCCTGCTGCAGGAACATGGACATGCTATACGTAAAATGTAGGACAAAGCTACGGTTTTTCTTCTAAATTCACTGTGAATTACATTTGTCCACGGTTTTTGCAGTTTGTTGGCTCCACTGATTTTGTAAAATTGATTTTGATTTTGTGAAATTGTGAATTTTCTTGGTGTGTTGATGTCACCTTTCTAAACACTCCATCACTCTTTGTTAATTTACTTGCTGATACATGACTGTCAGACTCTTCTGTCTCTTACCCTTCAGCCATTTCCCTCTGACTTTTCATCTGTGTCCTGCTACACAACAACTCCTTTTTGCCGTGCCTCTTTTTACTATCTCTGAACTCCTCTTTTGCAGACTTTGGATCACTGATGGTGGTATCAGAATTTTTTTAGGTGACACTTGAATTGTTAACAGTTTGGTCTCTGCAGCCACCTCCTTTTGGCTTATGGCAGAATTTTGATACAACACATCATCTTATCTCTAAACTACAGCTGCAGCTATTTTTCATCACAGTGCTTTTCATGAATCCTCCTCCCACAAACACCATTAAAAAATAATA
>PIJE02000137.1:0-26482 GCA_002895965.2 Coryphaenoides rupestris
CCAGTGTTCTACCTGCTATGCAGCGGTTTGGCCTGGGCCTCCTCTGCCTGACCATATACGCAATATTCAGCCCCCATTACGCAGAGAGCTACTTCCTCACAGACGAGTATGAGGTGAGAGGCTGCAGAGCTGCCAATGCAGAGATTTAGTCAGTTTTTTTGTACTTCTCTTATTGGTTGTGTTTTTGTGTGTTATTTCCAGGCACAGCCCTTCTGGTATCGCTGTGTGTTCATCCTGCTGTGGGCCAAAGTTATTCTCTATAAGTACGTCAGCTGCTGGGTGATCGCGGTACGTAAGCTCCTCGCTGACCTTTTCACACACACAAGGCTGAATGTAAAGAGTCCAGGAGCTTTAACAGGGTTTAGTGCTGGGGTCAGGCTAATGAGGTGATGGCCTGTGTGTGTGTGTGTGTGTGTGTGTGTGGTGTGTGTGTGTGTGTGTGTGTGTGTGTGTGTGTGTGTGTGTGTGTGTGTGTGTGTGTGTGTGTGTGTGTGTGTGTGTGTGTGTGTGTGTGTGTGTGTGAGAGAAGCCACGGCATGACACACACAATGTGACACAGACACAGATGCCTCGCCTTGCAACAACACTGAGTGGAGGCGTATCCATCACATATCCGATGGCTCACCTGTTTCCCACACAGCCTATGACCCTGGCCTAAAGTTGAATACCGTACCCATTGATCTGGTCGATCCGGTTCCTCTCATCCACCCGCCGTATAAGCATGACGGAAATGTGAACCAGTCTTTCCCCACGCCTCCCTGTATTTCAGGAGGGCGTGTGCATCCTCTCAGGCCTGGGCTACAATGGCGTGGACCAGAACGGGAACCACCAGTGGGATGCCTGCGCCAACATGAAGGTGTGGCTGTTTGAGACCACGCCCCTCTTCACCGGCACCATCTCCTCCTTCAACATCAACACCAACGCCTGGGTGGCCAGGTCAGTAGGTCGTTTCAGTGGCTTTTGGGGGTGATTTCCCGAGGAACGAATGATGATCAGCATTAACTTTATTTAAACTTATTTGAAACGGGTCCATTCAAGCAATAAGTCACATCAATAACACTTCAACCTGCAATGTGTAGCTGACCTGACACCTACACCCAAGTGACCCAGTGAGGGCCCAGACGTATATGTGGGTGTCCTGGTCTAGGAATGTAGCATTGATGCCCCCAAGGGAACATAAACTCCACATTGTTGCTTCTTCATACATTCACAGTGTATAGGGGCCCTAGGGTTGTGGTTACACACCCATCAATGTCTCCATTAGGAGACATTCAAGAGGTTGTCATGACGGTACTTGCTGACTGATGATATTTAATACCTATTATTATTATTATTATTATTATTATTATTATACCGATATATTATATATAATATTATATATAAGTGATGTAGAAACGACTAAACAAAAGGGATATTTCTGTTGCATGTTACATTTCCTGTGTGTGTGTGTGTGTGTGTGTGTGTGTGTGTGTGTGTGTGTGTGTGTGTGTGTGTGTGTGTGTGTGTGTGTGTGTGTGTGTGTGTGTGTGTGTGTGTGTGTGTGTGTGTGTGCTGGTTTAAGCAGCCTCACCTGGCTCCAGTTAGGCTCTGGGGCTGGGTGAGGCTTCACACCTGTGGTGCTTTGGGTAATCAAGGCACACAGGTTAAACCAGCCGTCACACACACACTCAGGGAGAGAGCGTGGGGACAGATCCGCTTGTAACACCATGCATGGATACCTGGTGGCCATCCCACCTGACGGCAACCAGTTTGCTCTCCAGCCAGCACCCATCACAATATTTCTATTCCATTTATCTTTGTTGCTTATAACTGTAATGCTTTGTTACCCCTTTTTATGTCCGTATGACACCCATTGCACTCCGAACCGTCCCTGGAAGGACGGAAGCATTCCTTCTCCAGATTTCTTCCTTGTTAATAAAGGGAGTTGTTTCTTGCCCTGGGGAGGGCTAGGACTAGGGGGGTGTTATAATCACATGGCCTGTAAAGCCCTTTGAGACTAACTTTGATTAAGGGCTATACAAATACAATTTACTTGACCTGACTTAATACCAGGGGCCTGAAGTACCAAGCAAGTTTATCCTACCCAGGATATCTTTTAGTCAGCTGGCTTCACTAAACCTTAGAACTGCAGTCGCCCATAAGCGCTGGTTATGAACTCGATAAAGGGGTCCTATTTTACCGCCAGGTGTGAGCCTGATTAGCCATCACAAGATGTTTCAAAATTATCATGTGACAAAAATTGTCATTGTGATGAAGTGATGTGGGCGTGTCCACTCAGAAGTATGCTGACTAGATCAGCCTACCAGCCTACCCAGGGGACTGTACCAAATGGTAAACTGATCGAGTTAGCATCCATCTAGGTGTATACTCCCACTTGTGATGTCACGTCATCACAATGACAATTTTGAAACAGCTTGTAATGGCTAATCACGCTCACACCTGGTGGTATAATAGGGCTCCTTTAAGTCAACCCAGGTTTTCCCAATCTAGTTATGAGATGTACCAAGATAAGATAAGATGAGGTAGAACTTTATTAATCAAGAAGGAAATTATTGTGCCAGAGGTTGCTCAAAAATACCAACAACATAAGAATAAAAACAATACAAGAATAAATGTCAAGTGAATAAGGTGTAAATGCTAACATCAGTGCCGAATATAATAGCATAATGCTCTGATGGCATGTATGACAATTTTGGCCTTATTCTTTTAGCTGCAATCCCGGCAGCGCTCAATGATCTTGGAGCCACATATATAATAAAACATAATTCAAACCAGTCATTCAAACTCTGGCGTGTCACACCTCAAGAAGGTGACAAAGATGAGCCATTCCCTCCGCTGAGAATCTCTAAAAGCTCACGCAACAATGTTCTAGAAACGGTGATGCTATTTTCGAGGATAATTTATTGATCGTATCGGTGGTGCTTTTATACGTATGATCTTGAACATAACCTGCTCCGGAGCAGGTAAGGTGTTTAGCATGTGTTACCGTGGCGATGTACCCCCAGTAAAAAGTGAGCCACCGGTGTAACACTGAAAACACCTGAAGGGTTAAACCTGAAGTTACCTCGCCAACTACAAATCCTGCGTTATAGTACAGGCCTCAGCTCTGGCCGTAACTGTTTTGCCAGCTCTCCAGTAAAGCGGTTTCAGCGTCCACCTGTGCACCGGAGGAGCCCAGAAAAGCCACATAGTTGGCGTGGGGCGAGATGCTACCACTACATCCTGAAGGCCTGCTTTACATACACAACTAACTTGTAAATCCAGCTCCGTGGAACTGGTGCTAGAGCCTCCCTCTACGGGCTCCCTGACCGGGCGTGGTCCATATATTGTAATTAGCCAGCTTCTCTTTGTTGTCGTTGTTGTTGTTGTTGTCAGGGTAGACTCTGCTCATCTGTCCACGGTCATTCAGGATGAAGTATTTACTGACATAATATACATCCATGTAATGGTCCAAGAGTTTGACAGGTTACTTATTTGATCATACTTGCATCGTGCTTTAATCTTGTAATCAGTCATCTGTATGCCCACAGTTACTGTACATTATTGTCGCCAAACATCCGTTTCTCCAGGAACTTCAAATTCTAGACCAGTGAAGTAAGGGGCTGGTCTGTTCTTTTCATTTCTTACTTCTTTGTGCCACCAGCACAGCAGCTGGATAAAGCGTTTGAGTCACTATAATCTTATTAGTTAGTTGCCCATGCAACAAATGGCTGTTGGTTGAGATATACAGGCAGTGGGGGATGAATTATATCCCCCCGTTCAACTTGTGACAGTTGTTAAATATGGCAAAAGAAAAAATGAATTCAAAAGTTGTGGGCTCCGGCCTCCAATGGTGGAGTGCAAGCTCAACTTTCTCCCTGCCCCCAGAAGAGTCGACCTGCTGCAGGCTCAGAGAGGAGCAGTTCTGGACGAAGCAGTTCTGGACAGAGCAGTTCTGGACAAAGCAGTTCTGGATAGAGCAGTTCTGGACGGAGCAGTTCTGGACAACGCATGGGCAGTTAACACTGCTCACTGTTGTCTGGTGCCGCACCCTTCGTTATGATGACTGAATGGCAGTGCTGGTAATCATTATTGGTTAATCGTTCATAAAAGTATGAATTAGTCCGTCATCATCGCTAAAAATATAACCTTGCGAGTGCACCCTAGGCCACTGTTTATGATGAGTCTGACTGGCTGTGTTGGTAATATTAATCAACATTAAACATACAGTATGAACTGGTCCATCGAAACTTGAGCTAATTGAACACTGCTCACTGTAATTGAATTAGTCCATCATCATTGCTAAAAATATAATGCACACTAAGCAATCCGCCAAAGTGATATAAATATGGCAATTTACTATTTAGACATTTTGTAGCTTTTTTACTATGGATTTCATTTAAATAGCACAAGGCAACAGCCAGCTCATCGGGAGCAGTTAGGGTTAGTTCGGTGTCTTGCTCAAGGACGCTAGGGGTTTGAACCAGCAACCTTGCCAGACAACCGCTCTACCTCCTGAGCCACTGCTGCCATGTTTGCTGTATTACAACATTACACACCCTTAACTTAAACTGCAAGCGTCATCTAGACCTGGCGTTATCTAAACCACACATGCGCCGTCCAGAACTGATCCATCGAGAACTGCTCCGTCCAGATCTGCTCCGTCCAGAACTGCTAACTGTGTGTGTGTGTGTGTGTGTGTGTGTTTGTGTTTTACTTGCAGACATGTGTTCAAGAGGCTGCGGTTCCTGGGCAACAAGATCCTCTCTCAGGTGGCCACGCTCATGTTCCTGGCCATCTGGCACGGCCTGCACTCAGGCTACATCATCTGCTTCTCCATGGAGTTCATCATCGTCAACGTGGAGAAACAGGTAACGCAGGCACGCACGCACACACTTTACACACACATTACACATTACACAGACTGGTCTCTTGAGTGCAACAGGTGCTGCCGTCGCTGTAGACAGTGGAGTGGTGGATAGACTTGCACCGCTCTTTGCTTGTTTATTTGTAACTGCTTGTGTACTAAGAATACATAGATTGAGAAAGGTGTGTACACATAATGAAAGGTAAATAAATTAACCATACTAATCATACTAATCATATGTATCCATTCACTATTTGATCTTAAACACACAATGAGGATTTATCATACAAATGCAAAATAATATTGATCCATTTACTTGTTATTAATTACTTATTAAAAATGGATTGAACTATATACCTTATTACTGGGGTTAGTGTGTGTGTGTGTGCAAGGGTGTGAGGAGGCCGGGTTATTTGCAGGCAAGAGCATGCCAGTAGAGTGCTTACTCTTCACTGTGAGTAGAGGTATTTCTGACTGCTGCTAGTCTAGGGAAGGAATGCCCCCCCCCAACAGATCATTGAACACAGTAATGGAAAAATATATCTGGTAAATGGATTGCATTCATGTAGCGCCTTACCCCGTTGAACCCATATTGCCTCACATTCACCCATTCACACACACATTTATACACCGAAGGCAGCGTCAACCATGCAAGGCAAGAGCCAGCTCATCGGGAGCAGGTTGTCGGGGTGTCTGGGGTTAGGTGAGGGGTGGCAGTGGATCAGGAGGTACGAGCGGTTGTCTGGCAACTGTAAGGTTGCTGGTTCGATGCCTGACTCCCCCTAACTAAGTGTCGAGGTGTCCCTGAGCAAGACATCTAAGACCAACTGCTCCCGATGAGCTGGCCGTTGCCTTGCATGGTTGACACCGCCGTCGGGGGTATGAATGGGTGAATGCGAGGCATTGTAAAGCACTTTGGATAAAGGCGGGATAGAAATGCAATCCATTTACAATGTCTTGCTCAGGGACACAGATCTTTCTATTGCTGTGTAGTAGATCCTTTTTATTGTATTTCTATGTCTTCCTTGTGCCAACATTACAAGACTCCTTGTCTGGGTAAACCTACTTGGCAGTAAATCTGGTGTGTGTGTGTGTGTGTGTGTGTGTGTGTGTGTGTGTGTGTGTGTGTGTGTGTGTGTGTGTGTGTGTGTGTGTGTGTGTGTGTGTGTGTGTGTGTGTGTGTGTGTGTGTGTGTGTGTGTGTGTGTGTGTGTGTGTGAGACAGCTCCAGGCCTTAGTGAAGGACAGCCCAGCTCTCACCAGGCTGGCCAACAGTCCCTTCTACCCGCTGGTCTACGTGCTGCAACAGTTCGTCCACTGGCTCTTCATGGGCTACCCCCTGGTGCCCTTCTGTCTCTTCACCTACGACAAGTGGCTCAAGGTGAGACTTTTTCCGAGTTTTAAAAAGCTGCATTTACACTTTCTGAGCTTTTGCTTTTATCCAAAGCGACTTACAAAGGGAACATTTGTTTAGACAGAAATATATCGCTGTGTTAATAAAGAGAATAGAGCAGGTTTCAAGCATTCATAATTGCAAGGCTAATAGAACGAGTTTCATAATTGCTAGGCTGCCTGCATAATAGCTGGGATAGGAGCAGATGTGCCACTCTGAGCGCATTACCCACGTCTAAGAACATACAATATACTAAACAATGCTAAGTACTATTAATATTGCCAAGACGTACAAACATGCAAGTTAGTGCTAGGGTTAGGAGAGGAAGACATTTTCTGGTAACACATTTGTCTCCCACCATATATATATATATGTGTGTGTGTGTGTGTGTCTGTGTCTATGTGTGCGTGCGCGCCCCCTACAGGTGTACTCGTCCATCTATTTCTGCGGCCACCTGTTCTTCTTTGCCGCCTACCTGGTGATGCCGTACCTGCGCAAGGCCCTGGTGCCCCGGGCCCCACCGCGGACGGACACAAAACAGGACTAAGACTTGGAATGGTAACAAAGAAGAAGAAAACTACAACTACCAACTACCAAGGTTTCTCTCTCTTCACCCCCCCCCCCCCCCATGCGCCCGGCTGGAGCGTTCATAAGCGATGGCTTTAATGTGAAACGAGCGTCTCGGTTCAAAGCGACCCGGCGACGCCATCATGGAGTTGAGGAGCAGCCATAGTTGACTCATAGTTAGTACTATCTTCATAGCGCCCCCCCACCAGGTCTTTCTACGGCTCTCGATGCATCCCAGGATACATCTAAAGGGAACTGTGACTCCTACGGGAGGAAGCAGATGGGAGAATATTTTAAGGCCTTCAGTAATATATATTATGTCGGTGTAAAAAAAAAAAAAAAAAAATCTTTCTATATATTTTTGTGTTTTAAAAATGGGGGATGGTGTTTTTACTAAATAAGATAAATATGACAAATTTGGGAGAAATGTTTACAGAAGATGACCATGGTGCCACATGGGTAAAATGTGAGCCAATCAGGGGTGATTTTCTGTTTTTGTTTGTTTTTGTTTTGTTTTAAACAACATGTAAATGGGTACGCTGAACTCAAGAGACTTCAGTATTGTGTCCAGAACATTGCACTCACCAGTCACGGGTTTGAAGTCAGTCACTGGCTTCGCTATATTTTGCTACATATATATATATACGTACATATATATATATATATGGTCAATGTTTATTCTTATTTTTCTTATGCTCATCCCGCCCCCCCCCCCCTGCATTCATGAGTGAACCTTTATGGTAAATATGGTAAAGGTTTCGGCACAATAATTACCTGTATCTGGCACTTTCACATGTCTGAATATGGCATCTGGGTTGCAGAGGAGGAGGATGACTGTGGGGGGAGTGGTATGACACGCTGCCCGGGGGGGCGGGGTTGATTGGTTGTTTCCACGGACACGCCCCCCCCCCCCCCCCCTCCCCCAACTGGTTCCTCCCACACTGCACACCAACAACTCAACGACTCAAAATGGCCTTGTATTATCAATATGAATGTTTTGTTCTTTTAGTTTGGTTTTTAATTTGATTTTCTTTTCTTTCTACAAGCAAAACTTGATTTTTAGAGTTCCAACTCCAATTTTATTGAAACAAAAGAGCCGTCCAGCTGCTGAGTGACGCTCTGTTGAATTGAACGTAGGCCTACTTACCGTGGCATCTGTTCTGGATAGTTCCACCTCCTGCTGAGAGTGGTCTTCTCGGCTCTGGAAACCCTCCGCCTGTCCTCATTGTACATCTACCAGTCTCGACGTCATCATCGTCATCATCTCGCTGGCTCCTCCTCGGTTCATCGTCATGGCGTTCGCGTTGCACACTCGCCAGGCCAGGCCAGTACGGAGGAGGTCGCTCACACTGATCGCCCCCTCTCCCAATCTACAAACACACTTGGAACAGGACCTGCTCGTTGGGGACCAGGAATGTCCCGTGGTGAACTGGAAGGAATGAAAAAAAAAAAATGAAGCAAAAAAATAATGATACAAAAATGACGTTTTGGTATTGAATGATGATTTCCATTATTCAATAGTGGACAATGTTTGTTCCTCACTTGTTTTTTGTGTGTGTGTGTGTGTGTGTGTGTGTGTGTGTGTGTGTGTGGTGTGTGTGTGTGTGTGTGTGTGTGTGTGTGTGTGTGTGTGTGTGTGTGTGTGTGTGTGTGTGTGTGTGTGTGTGTGTGTGTGTGTACAGGTGTGGGGATGAGTTGGCTATGGGCCAGTCGGTCTTGAATCACAGTGTGTGAAGGAAGGCTTAAGTTGCGCTTGGCAGACGCAACCAAGCGGATGGCACCTCACTGTAGCAAAACAGTCCTGGATTAAGTAATATTTATACATTACAAGTTGATAATGAATTGATGTGAATTATTATTTCAACAGACTACTTTTGCCTTATTGCTACCAAATGTACAAAAGAAAATAGGGGTAATGTAATTTTAAATACATTTTTGTAATGCTAATTAAAAGTGCTGGATTTTAAAAACCTTGTGTGTGTGCTTGTTCGTTGGTTGTAGCCTAATTGCTTGAGGGTCTGACTGGGTGCGCACAGATGTGTGTGTCTCCCATTCGACAGGACCACCATAGCGCAACATGATGTCATTGTGCAGTCTGGGGTCGTGGTGCTGCAGGAGGAGGGAAATGTAGACCATCCATCCCCTCCTGCCGTGAAGCAATCAAAAAAACTTGTATGGGAAAAGTGAATGTTTAAATTAATTGGTATTTTGCCCCCCCCCCCCCTCCTGCATCCAGTAGTAGCCTACAAAAAAACCAGAGCAGCAGTTTGGCAGCAGCAGCGGGTGGGTGGGGGCCTCCTCTCCTCCTCCCCTCCTCCTCCTCCTCCTCCTCCTCTCCTCCTCTGAGTAAAAGAAGGACGCAGTGTGGGCGGGGTTAAGCAGCGCCGAGAGGGAGGAGAGAGAGAGGGACGCCAGCGTCATCATATCACCAGCCCTTCTCCATCCATCGTGTAGTTTAGCCGTGTAGAAAACCAGGACATCGCGCTCTCTCCATATTTTTCCTGCCCCCCTTGTCCACCCCGCCGCCCCCCTACTGTTCGTTCATACCGCCATAAACCAAAAGTCGTTTGTTAGCCACCTTGTCAAAAGAAGACTAGATTTTATTCGCGGGGATAGCGAGCGGGCGGCAGCGGCGTGAGAGGCGGATGCTGAGCGGAGGGTCGTGTTGGGTACCACCACCATCACCAGCATCACCACCAGCATCACCATCGCCACGGTAACGTGAAACCCACCACGGCTCCAGCATTTCATATTTGTCATGTGCGACATTAGGTGTTGTCTGCTCATGTCTGCAGCTCGCAGGCAGTATATATATATATGCAGGGAGTATCAAGTATTAATTGCGACCGTCTTGTCAAACAGTGTTCACCTATCGCAAATCGATTGATTATTGCCGCATAGGTTATACGCATGTCTGTGAACCTGGATCAGTGGACCCCCCCCCCCCCCCCCCCCCCCCCAGCACGATTGAACCTGGAATGCGAGGATGTCGACGTTTACCTTCTGTATCGTAGTAATAATAATTATTATAATAAGGTTGTATGGGCCTTCGTGTGCTACGCAGTGCTCACATGAAGACATCTCCATGGCGTACATTTCGTCAGATGATGTGAAGCGCCAATGACACCCAAAGCCACTGCATTTTTTTTTTACGCCACAAACCTGTGAAAACACCTCCCCCCCCCCCCCCCCCACACACACACACACACCCCGAGACACACACACACACACCGACACACGCACACACGCCCGCGTCGCACCGTGTGGATCGTCGGCTCTGTTGTAGGCTATTTTTGACAAAGGCACAAACGTGCATTGAAACGTAGCATTAGGGCCTAACAGCGTAAGCGTGTTAAAAATAGACCTGGTGTCTCGTGTGTGTGTGTGTGTGGGGGGGGGGCTTTGCCTATAGCATCGTCATGTGTTGCAACCCCGTGGTTTTTAGGACATGATGGGGAGGCGTGTGTGTGTTTAAGGGGGGTGGGGTGGGAGTGGCTGGGGTATTTGCTACTAGACATCCGCCTGGCTTCAAAGGTCACAAGGAAACAACACATTGGGCTTGTCTTGCCTTAAAAAAAACCTGTGTGATATTATCAGGTCACGGGACAGCGGAGCGCTCTGCACCAACGTCGCTTATGAAATATTCTTCATTTCCTTTCAGTTTCTCTGTCTTTCTGTGCCTCCAGTCTGTACACAGGTGCTGCCCAATGGTTAATGCATGTACTCTATTCCTCCTCTCCCATCCCCCCCACCCCCTCCTCCTCCTCCTCCTCCTCCTGCACCGCCTGGTCCCCCTCTCAGATGGACAGAATGAATTTCCTCTCCTTCCTCCTCCTTTGCTTGACTTCAGTTGCCAATAGCAACAAAGGTCAGTTTCTTCCTTCATCCTTTTGACTGTTTATTGTGAATGTTGAGATGATGATGATGATGATGATGATGATGCCTCGTTGATGCCTTGGGAGCCCCTTACCCGTCTCATAGGTGCCCAGAACCACACCCCCACCCCCACCCACCACCCACCCCCTCGCCCCCTCCTTCCCCTACACGGCTGCTGGTTTGTCGTGAGACTCGTGGGACGCGTGTGTCTGTGTGCGTGTGTGTGTCGGGAACGGTTTCTGTGTCGACCCCCTAATGCTGTGTAATGCAATCATGTCTCATAATAAAATGTGTGTGTGTGTGTATAATATATAGGCCTACTACATCACAACTCTGTTCAACAGCAACGTCCGCATATAATAGCCGATCGGGCACGGTCCACATATAAATGCACACCGTGGGTCTGATAACCTTGTGTCCGCTGTGTGTGTCTCACGGTGGACGTGCAGGTATTGTAGATTCCCCCTTAGTGTGTCGTAGGGGTCTTTAGTACGGTTTGATCTGTAGTGACCCTGGCTCTGACACCGCACCACGCCAAACCAGGAGGAAGAATACACCAGGAACCCAGTGGGTACAGAGGGAATGGCAAAATGGGGGAAGAGATAAAAGGGAAGAGAGCTAACGCAGCGAGACAATGCCAGTGAAGGAGAGACGGAAAGTCACAGAGAACTCAGAGGACGAGAGAGAGAGAGAGAGAGAGAGAGAGAGAGAGAGAGGGGGGGGGGGGGAGGAGGGGAGAGGGGGAGAGAGAGAGAGAGAGATGAAGTCGCAGTCTCTTAGGCAAGAATACGTGTCAAGTCAGGAGATACAGATGCCAACCGCTTGCCTGTGAACAACCAGACTGATAAATGGAGGGAGAGGAATATAAATAGATTGACCGGAGAGAGAGAGAGCGAGAGAGCGGGTGGGAAGGTGTGGTGTGTGTATGTGTGTGTGTGTGTGTGTGTGTGTGTGTGGGTGGGTGGGGGGGGTAGTACATGAGATCAGGTGACAGGAAGAAAGGAGAGTGCGGAGGGATGGGAGCTGGTGCGGTAGAGAGTGATCGGAGGGATCTCTCTCTCTAGTCCACTCCATGCGCACCACAAACACACACCACCCACTGTTGGAGGTGGTGTGTGTGTGGAGAGCATGGTGGGAGCATGAGGAAGCGAGAGAGAGAGAGAGGAAGAGAGAGCACGGGTACAGAACGGGCCGATGCTTCTCAATCTGTAATCCGTGTGTAATCCCCAGCCCTGATGCTCAGATTACTGCGTATATAGCAACCAGAGGTGGAGGGAAGGTGGAGGAGGAGGGGTGGGGGGGGTTTGGTAGGGGGTGGGGGGTTAGAAGGGACACGGGCGAGCGAGCCTAGACCTAAGAAGAAATGGAAAGAGAGAGATAGAGAGAGATGGATGGCCTAAGAAAGAGGTAGAGCAGAGAGGTAGAGCAGAGGAGTGTGTGTATGTGCGTGTGTGTGTGGCAGTGATGGAGGTGATGCAGGAGAGGGCGAAGGGGTGGGGGGCGTCTTACATGGTGTCAGGTATCCATCACATCACTGTGAACAATATGGCGCTCGCTCCAACCACAGGGATCATTCATTCTCTCTCTCTCTCTCTCTCTCTCTCTCTCTCTCTCTCTCTCTCTCTCTCTCTCTCTCTCTCTCTCTCTCTCTCTCTTTAGTTCTTCCTCTATTTTCCTCCTCGCTCATTTCGTGGCGAGGACCGGCCTTTGATGGCTTGGCTCGCCACGGAACCGCGACGAGCCGACGATGGACAATTAATTTTCAATTTGAAGGTGAAATCGCAGCGCGCCCCCAGAACACACGCCTCATTTCCGCTGGGTCGGTTGTCGTGGGTTTTCCTTTTCTTTTGGTTTCTTCATCCGTACGCAAATCCCGTTAAGCGGGTCGAACGCCCCGGCCGAGCCCAGCTGATGGATACCAGCAGTATACCCCCACACACGCACACACACTCCCCCACCCTTCCATACCCCCCCCCCCCCCCCCCCCCTGCTGTGAGATAAGGTGAAGTCTGACTGATTTTAATTACACTGCCAGCCATCAAGGTGTGCAGATTAGCACTTGACACCAGACAGAGGGGGGGGGGGGGGGAGAGAGAGAGAGGGGGGGGGGGGGGGAGAGAGAATGATGGAGGGGGGAGAGAGAGAGAGGGGGGGGGAGAGAGAGAGAGTGATGGAGAGGAGGAGAGAGAGAGAGATGGGGAGGAGGGGAGAGAGAGAGGGTGATGGAGAGGAGGAGAGAGAGAGAGAGAGAGATGGGGAGATGGGGAGGAGGGGAGAGGGGGGGCAGAGAGGGAAAGAGTGATGGAGAGGAGGGGAGAGAAAGTGATGGAGAGAGAGAGAGCAAGAGGGGGAGAGGGGGTGTGATGGAGAGGATGGGAGAGAGAGAGGGATATGTATATACATCTATGTAAGGTGTGCAGAGTAGCATTTGAGAGACACAAGAGAGAGGGAGCGGGAAAGAGAGAGAGGACAATAACAATATGTGTGTTGTTTTTGGGAGAGCCCCATTTACGTACATACAGTGTGTTTCCTCCTGTGTCACACACACTCATTTACATGTGTTGCTCACCACCAACACCACACCTCTTTAATAGAGTATTATTAATAGGTGCGTACGGATTTCTCTCTAATTGCTCCATTTAACCCTAATTCCCTAATTATCTTCCCCCCCCCTCTCTCTCTCTCTCTCTCTCTCTCTCTGTAATAAAAAGATATACTATATATATAATATATATATATATATATATCCAATAATAATTATAATAAAAATTTAAATAATAATTATAATACAAATTTTTATAATAATTATAATAAACATTTTAATAATAATTATAATAACAATTTAAATAATAATAATAATAAAGGGGGATTGTCAGGTGATTGACAATCTTTATGGAGGTTGTATTCCGTTGGATGTCCTTTTCCTGTCGCAACAGCTCACAATCCTGTACCTCGCCCAGCAGATATGGAAGTTTTGTGGTTGTTTGTTATGTTTTCAAAATTCTTTTGGGTGTTTGAGATCTGTGTGAAGAATGTATCTCTAATGTCTTGGTATAGGTGGCAGGTTGTTATAAAGTGTAGCTGGGTTTCCACCTCCTGTTGGGTGCAGTGGGTACAGAGTCTGTCTTCTCTTGGTAGTCAGGTCTGCCGGTGGCGG
Source organism: Coryphaenoides rupestris (assembly GCA_002895965.2). NCBI lineage: Eukaryota > Metazoa > Chordata > Actinopteri > Gadiformes > Macrouridae > Coryphaenoides > Coryphaenoides rupestris. Next base: position 13,839 of record PIJE02000137.1, read on the forward strand.
CCTCTCTCCACGGCGAGGCTGTGCTCGCTGAGTCTGTATCTAGTCAAGGATGTCCTGAGTTTGGGATCGGTCACAGTGCTCAGGTATTCTGCCGTTGTGTATTGTCTGTTTAGGGCCAAATAGCATTCTAATTTACTCAGTTTTTTGGTTGGTTCTTTCCAATGCGTGAGGTAGTTTTCTTTTTGTTTTCTTATAATTTGGTTTAATCTAACAGCTTTCTGTCTGGTGGCTCTGCTTGGTTTTGTGAATAGAGTCCCAGAACCAGCTGGCCGAGGGGGCATCGTTCTAGAGCAGGGGTCTGGAACCTTTTTGGCTGGGAGAGCCATAAAAGCCAAATATTTCTAAATGTATTTCCTTGAGAGCCATATAGTATTTAATAAAATGTAATGCAACTTTATGCGTGCATTTTTTAAGTAAGACTGTAACAAAGTCCTGTGTTGTCACAATGCCACTGCTGTGGCTTTTCCTGGGTTCTCAGAAGGAATGGAGAGGATCCGTGGATGTGGTAATAATAACGCTGTTTATTTACAGTCTCAACTTAAATAACGCGTTGATCAACATATAACTTAATATAGTCGCCCGTAGTCCGCTGTACGGTGGGATTCCAGAGGGGGTTTGGTGGTTGAAGTCCCTCCGGTCTTCTGTCGCCTGCCCAGCCTCTACTACGCATGCGTCATTATAGCGTTAATTGCACTCATTCGCTACAGCTGCGTCACATTCCAGGCATTCCTGCCGCTCCGCTCCCCCTGTCACTGCGCGACAGCACTAACCACGCCCCCTCATGGCTCACAAAGACATACATTTTTAAAACATTCTAAATAATACTAAAACCCGATGTAAACACGATGTAAACACGATGTAAACAAGCCTGGATCCTCTGTCTCCTCCGGCTTCTCAACTCGTCCTACAACTTTTTTGCGCAACTCTTCTGCGCAACCCCGTCGAGTTTCCTCGATTGCGCAAACGCTCGAGGAGTTACGGTAGTTTGAAATAGACGAGTGTTTTGGGAGCGCCGGCGCTCCCGTCAAAATTGTCTGGGAGCCATATGACGTCATCGAAAGAGCCATATATGGCTCGCGAGCCATCGGTTCCCGACCCCTGGACTAGAGTCTCTGTGGATGAGGGCTTTGTTATGGAGCGTGTCGGGCTCACTGTCTTTTAGGTGGTTATGAAATTTGAATGCCCTCTTTTGAATTTTTATTATTAGTGGGCATTTTCCTAATTCTGCTCTGCATGCATTGTTGGGTGTTTTCTGTTGGGTGCAGAGAATGAATTTGCAGAACTCTGCATGCAGCGTTTCAATTTGATGTTTGTCCCATTTGGTTTGCAAGTGGACCCCAGATCTCGCAACCGTAAAGGGAAATGGGTTCGATAACTGAGTCTAGTATTTTGAGCCATATTTTTATTGGGATGTCTAAGTTTGTTTCTTTTTATGGCATAAAAAGCCCTTCTTGCCTTGTCTCTCAGGTGGAGGCTGGGTCTTTTTTGGAAAAGCATTATTTTTGTCTTGGTTAGATTTACTGTCAGGGCCCAGGTCTGGAGAATTTGTGTAGTAGATCAAGGTTCTGTTGTAGTCCTTCTTTGGTTGGAGACAGCAGCACCAGATCATCTGTGAACAGGAGGTGTTTGACTTGTGTGTCTCCTAGGGAGATGCCAGGTGCCTCAGTGCCAATTCATTGATGTATCTGTTGAAGAGGGTTGGGCTCAGGCTGCATCCCTGTCTAACCCCCCGGTTTTGGGGAAAGAAGTCTGTGTGTTGTTAACAGCGCATTTGTTGTTGGTGTACATTGACTTGGTTTTTCCTCCAACACCGCTTTCCAATAGTTTGTACAGCAGACCGTCATGCCAAATAGAATCAAAAGCTTTTTTGAAGTCAACAAAACAAGAGAATAATTAACTTTTGTTTTTGTTTATTTGGTTGTCTATTAGGGTGCTGAGGGTGAAAATATGGTCTGTTGTGTGATAATTCAGTAGAAAGCCAATTTGGGATTTACTTAGGACATTATTTTCAGTGACGAAATGTAGGAGTCTGTGGTTGATGATCATACAGAGGATTTTCCCAAGGTTACTGTTGACGCAGATCCCACTGTAATTGTTGGGGTCAAATTTGTCTCCACTTTTGTGGAGCGGTGTTATCAGACCTTGGTTCCAAATATTGGGGAAGATCTCCGAGCTAAGGACAACATTAAAGAGTTTTAATATAGCCAATTGGAATTTGAGGTCTGTGAATTTTATCATTTCATTTAGGATCCCGTCGACACCACAGGCCTTCTTGGTTTCCAGTGATTTTATTTTGTCTTGTAGTTCCTTTACTGTGATTGGTGAGTCTAGTGGGTTTTGATGGTCTTTTATGATTGACTCTAAATTTTGTAGTTGATCTAGTAAGTGTTTTTGCTGTGTATTATTTTCTCTCTCTCTCTCTCTCTCAGCCAATAAGCACAAGCCATGGATCGAGACGGAGTACCAGGGCATCGTCATGGAGAACGACAACACCGTCCTGCTCAGCCCACCGCTGTTCGCCCTGGACAAGGACGCACCTCTGCACTACGCCGGTAACAACACTACAGTATAGACGTGCTGCACACACACATGCACGCATACACATGCACAAATACATGCGCACACACACACACACACACACACACACACACACACACACACACACACAACACACACACACACACACACACACACACACACACACACACACACACACACACACACACAGAGACATACTGCACACACACGCACACACACTTTGACACATACTGCGCGCACACACACCACACACACACACACACACACACACACCTACAAGGACATATTACACACAATAACACACACACTCACACCTATAGAGACATACTTCGCACAAACCTACAGAGGCATACTACACACACACACACACACACATACACACACCACCACACCTACAGAGACATATTACACACACTAACACACACACACACACACGTGTGTGTAGAAGTATGCAAACAATGGGCACTCAGGAAACTACATGTGTATATTTTGTATAATTTTTATATAATTTTATATATTTTCTTGCCAGTAGTATAAAAAATTGCCGATGACAAATTGGTCAAATCAAGCAATTATTTTTTGTTCTATTCTTCTTTCCTTGCTTTTTCTTTTTGTGTGACCTCATTCACAGCAGACAGCTCATTGCCATTGCTGGCAGATATTTCACATTTTCATGTGAAAGGTTTATAATAGAGTACATAATGTGTTCTCCTTATGTCCACTTTCGGGCTAAGTCCCTATCTTTAAAAACAGGCGATTCCCAGAGGCGTTATAAATATTACATTTGATTGAATATAACTTCAAGTCCGGTTACTTTAAATCAAGCTAATAGTATAATTCGGTGCCTTAAGGCAGGCAGGCTGCAGTGGGCTGTTGCAAAGAAGACTAAAATAAGATGATCATGTCTGCATTATGAATGCTTTTGGCTCACAGGAAATATTCATTATTCAATAAATGAGAATTGAATCACAAACGTTCCCCCCTGAGCCTTCGCAGGAACGGCTGTCCTTTGTTTTGAGTAATGACCGTGTTCTTATCTTGTGTGTTTACCGAGTTAACAGCCTCTGATTGTACTCAACAACATTGTGATTAAAACATCTGTCATCACACACGACGCCTTTCCTTCCCACTTCTGGATATTCATCATAACATGCAATCCTAATATTCGGAACATGTTATCCTAATCACTCAATCATGTGGCTCGCCCTCCGTCCATATCCTGGCCCAGGGGAGATCTGTGGCTTCCGGGTGCACAACGGGCCATCTGGTTCGGGCACGGTGCAGTTTGAGGCGGTGGTGCTGGACCGCTCCACCGGTGAGGGCCTGGTGCGCTCCAAGGAACCCCTGGACTGCGAGAGCCAGAGGGAGCACAGCTTCACCATCCAGGCCTACGACTGCGGCGAGGGCCCAGACGGAGCTAACAGCAAGAAGTCCCACAAGTCAGTGTTGAGAGAAGAAGATGTTGAGTGTTGTTGTGTGTTGCTATGAGCTATTATAATGCTGCCGGACACCTTGTTATCACTGCTATTATCAGCATTATGATAAAACATATTTCTGTTGTAATACATATCTAAAACCAATTCTTATTCAGATAAAATACACTAGAAAACATACAACTGAAAATGTTTCTGTTGTAATATAAATATTCCCATACTAGAACATTTAAATGGTAAATGGATTGCACTTATATCCAAATCACTTTTTACAGTTGCCTGACATTCACCCATTCATGGGTGAATGTCAGTCAACCATTCAAGGTAACAACCAACACGTCAGGACCAGTTAGGGTTAGGTGGTCTCTTGCTCAAGGACACCTCAACACTTAGCTAGGTGGAGCCTGGGGATCGAACCAGCAACCTACGGTTGCCAGACAACCGCTCTAACCCTCTGAGCTACTGCCTGTTAATACACAAGTTCTTTTTCTGGAGAATACGGTCCCATTCCGGTACATTCTTAATTTCCGTTCCAATACATACGTACATAGAACCTGTGTTACAGAAAAGCTTCCCATAATATGCTCTTCTGATGGCCAACATGTGAAACGTTCTCTGTGGTGTTGTCGACACTGTTGTTGTCGCTGTTGTTAATGTTTGTGTGATGCGACGGCCCAGCCGATAGTCCCATGCTCCCGTGACAGGTAACCCCATTTAGTTTTTTCTAACCCCCCTCCTGGTCCTTGTGTCTCCCCTGTGTGTCTCCTAACCGCCACGGCGTCTCCCAGGGCGACGGTGCACGTGCGCGTCAACGACGTCAACGAGTTCTCCCCGGTGTTCGTGGAGCGTCGATACGAGGCGGCGGTGCCCGAGGGCCGCCTGTTCGACCGCGTGGTGCGCGTGGAGGCCCTGGACGCCGACTGCTCCCCGCAGTACAGCCAGATCTGCTTCTATGACATCATCACGCCCAACGTGCCCTTCGCCATCGACAACGACGGTGAGGAGAGGAGCCATGGCAACCAACTCCATTTTTTTTTTTCCACAAATGTCTTTCTTTTATTTTGGCTAGCAGCAAGCACTGGTGGAATCCAATATTTTTCAGAGAGAGCAGTAGGATTGGATTGTGGATCATTTGAATTCTCAATCTATTGATCTATTTTTATTTGCTGAACAAAATTCTAAGAATGATTTAGAATGATTTTTCCTATAAACAGACCACAGAACACTGTGTTCGTGTTTCTGTACACGTACACCCAATCTGGACTCCCAAAGCATTTCTCCATTTAAGTCAGTGTTATTGGAAATACAGAATACAGGTGTGTTTCTCCTCCTCTCACAGGTGTAAGCCAAGAGGTTTGGAAATAGAAATTGTCTGTGCGTGGGCAATTGTTCCGTGGCTCTCATCCAGCTGTTGTTGTAGAGCAGAGAGTGCGAGCGAGAGAGAGAGAGAGAGAGAGTACGCAAGTGTGTGAGAGAGAGAGAGAGTGCATAAGAGATGGGGAGATAGTCCACAGAGCAATTTCAGCTTGAATTCTAGCTGACCCGTTTAAGTCTTCTTCAGATGTCATATTGGATAGGATTTGTATTTTTTGTGTCTGTGATAGAAAGGCATTTTGTCCTGTAACAACATCAGCAACATCAGCAACAACAGCGACAACAACAACAGCAGAAGCACTGAAGCGGTACCTTTACACCGGGCTTCTCTGTTGTTACCGTGACTCTGCAGAATTGGCTTGCGGGGCTGCATGTGTTGTGGGTCAGACTGCAGCAGCAGCACAAAAGCCTTGTGTTCGTAACCCTGGTCTCCTGCTCTATTCACCCGCTTGTCTTTGTGATACTTCTTTGTCAGTCTCCAATCCCCCAACTGTCTTGTTGATTTATTTTGACCATTTTATTTTCTCTCTGACTCATCTTCTGTGGGCCGACGTGATCAGGCTGAGGCCACTCACCTCACCTGAGCATCAGCCATCGCAAATTCACTCTTGTTGTGAGATAAATGAGATGCAATGCAGAGAAATTGAAGATGAATTAGCATTATTAAAATCATTGTTTGTTTCTTTTCTTTCTGTCTGTCTGTCTGTCTGTCTTTCTTTCTTTCTTTCTTTCTTTCTTTCTTTCTTCTTTCTGTCTTCCTGTCTATCTGTCTTTCTTTCTTTCTTTCTTTCTTTCTTTCTTTCCCTGCTTCCCCCGACCGTCTCCTAGGCAACATCAAGAACACGGAGCCGTTGGACTCCAAGCGGCAACGCGTCTACACCTTCTGGGTGACCGCCTTCGACTGCGGGAAGAACCGGGCGCAGGCTGATGCCCAGGTGGTCATCACGGTGAAGCCATCCTGCAAACCGGGCTGGAATGGTAAACTGTCACACACACACAAACACACGCTAGTGCATAGACACAGATGTATGCAAAAACACATGCCAGCACACACACATAGTCCCTGAATCTAATTTTATCACAGTCACGCACGCACACTCACACACTCCCTGCTCATTCCTTAACACAATCTAGTGGTAAATGAGACATTTAAACCATTCAATCATATTTTTAATGCGCCTCATCATTGGACCCTGTGTGTTGATTCTTCCATTAGGGTGGACCAAGCGTGTGGAGTACACCCCCGGCTCAGGCAGCGTGCCTCTGTTTCCCAGCCTGCACCTGGAGACCTGCGAGGAGACGGTGTGGAACATCCAGGCCACCGTAGAGCTGCAGACCGGCCACATCGGCAAGGGCTGCGACAGGGACAGCTATTCCGACCGCTCTGTGCGTCGCCTCTGTGGTGAGTTCTGACCCACACCACACACACCAGCATCTATTCTTTAGCGTTCTTCTAAATGGATTGCATTCATATATCACTTTTATCCAAAGTGCTTTACAGTTGCCTCACATACACCCATTCATACACCGACAGTGGTGCCAACCATGCAAGGTAACAACCAACATGTCAGGAACAGTTAGGGTTAGGCGTCTTGCTCAGGGACACATTGACACTTAGCTAGACGGAACCTAGGGATCGAACCGGCAACCTTCCAGTTGCCAGACATCCGCTCTTACCTCCTGAGCTACTGCCGCCCTACCTGGGTTTCCCATGCTAGTTTCGCAAATCAGACTTTCGATAAATAATCAAAAGTCTGAAGTTAAAATCTGAACACCGCAATTAACTTTCTTTTGCTTCAGATTTGTTTTGACCAATCATGTCGCTGGAGGCAGGGATCTGGAAGTGCGTAATTGGCCAACAGCGAACACAAATCTGGCCAGCGCCAGTAAACCTTTCCCGATGGGTGGACAAGCTAAAACATGCTAAAACAACACCGTGTAGAATCCCCAACTGAGTAGAATATCTCTGTAACCAAACAGGAAACAAGGCTCTGCTATAAGATAGTAGGACTGCTGGATTACCCAGATTACCCCCATGCTAGCCCCCTCTACCCCCCCACCCACCCTAATGGATCTGGGGTCCTCCCTGTGCCGTCACCAGGTGCCGTCAGGGGCGAGGTGGACCTCCTTCCTCCCCCGTCCCCGGCTGCCAACTGGACCTCCTCCCTGCCCACGCTGCCCTCCTCCGACTCCTCCCTGGTCTTCTCCTTCAACGGCTCCACCCACATTGCCGCCGTGCCCGACTCGGTGGTGGCAACCGTGTCCGGGGACCACTTCACCCTCCAGCTGTGGATGCGGAGGGGCGGGGCCAACGTCCAGCCCGCCTCCTCCTCCTCCTCCTCCACCACCGGTCAGACCAGGGGCTCCCACAAGGAGGAGGAGACTATCGTCTGCAGCACCGTCAGGAACGGTAGGTCACATGACCTCTTCTTAGACTCACCATCAGAGTCACATGGTGTGTATGTTCGTGTGTCTATTGGAAGCTAGGTTTGCACATGCTTTTCCTGTAGTGAAGGAAAAGAGATACAAAATACAAAAACTGTATGCAATATGTATGTAGCATATAAAACTCTAGAACTAGACTTGCTCTCATGAGTTCATTCTAAGTAATACTGTTTTACAGGTTGTTTTCTGTATTGCCTTGAGATCTAACATTCACGGGGGGTGGGGCTGGTATTGAGTCCCTGTGTTCAAGGATTGAGAGTTAATAACATTGGACCTCATTCTCGAACATTTTCTTAAGTGTCTTCTTAAATATCTTCTTACGAACTTCGTAAGAACAAATTTAAGAAATCTGCCCGCCGGATTCATGAACGCGGGGAAATGTGTTCTTAAACCGCCAAAGTGTTCTTAGCTGCGCTCCCCCGATGAGGAATGCCACTGATTCTTAAATGGAACGCGCGTGCTCGTACACCTGAATTACAGACACGCCCCGCCAGCTCCTTATAAGGGCAACAACAGGACCGTGTGCACATGTCGACGGTACTGGCGCTCCCTCCTCAGCGCACGATCAGCGAGAGCTTCCAGCAGCAGTAGATGAGCCATATTGTGTGTGTAGGCCTAGCGTGCAGACTTGGCCCTTTAAATAGCTGGATTGATCACTGATTATTGGATGGCATGGTTCAATTTACATAATTGATGTTCAAGTCCACGTGCAAGTTCAAGGTTTTATTTGTCACATGCAACATCATACCAGTAAGATGAGCAGTGGAATGTTTCTCCACTGGCTCTTACAATGTACACACTAAGCAAGGTAAAGAAAATAGAACCAACAATGAAAAATAACAATAGAGAACAAGATGGCTGAGAGCAGATTCAATTGTACAGTTGAGTTAAATACATGAGTAGGCTACTTGTGGATCTTGATAGGGCCTATCATGGGCGGAGAATTTAGTGGGGACGCTGGGGACATGTCCCCACCAATATCCAGCGATATCCATCCCACCCCCCCAGAGACGCTGACTCGGAGCCCGACGCGTGCCTCACGGTAGCATAATTGCGCATCCTTGGCGCAATATCTGTGATGTCCCCACCAATGTCCAAAACAACAATACATCCTTGGGCCCTATGTATATTATGTATATTATGTTTATTATGTATATTATGTATAGTATATATGTATATTATGTATAGTATGTATATTATGTTTATTATGTATATTATGTATAGTATGTAGGCCCATATGATATATTTTAGTTATGGATATTCACATGTTCATTCCAGGATGTAGATGTGTCAATTCTTCCCTATGTCTATATCCACACGATTGAGTTTAGTGCTTATTTATTTATTCACTGCCATTTGCAGTGTTCGTGTCGTGCTTTTATTTATTTTAGGACATCACGATGCCTCGTAGAATCATGACTATACATGTGAAACGTAATTGTTAATGATACAAATATTCTCATATTTATTATTATTATAATTATTTACATCCGAGGATGTCTGTAGAATTGATGTGAACGCAATCACCAATGATTTCTCACAAATTCAGCCCTTAAGAACATGGGCGCACTCCAAATAGGTCGCTACGACTGCTTTTCCGCGTTCTCAAGTCCTGTTCTTAGCTAAGAACCAATCCCAGATAAGAAACCATTCAGGAATGCCAGAATTGTCGCAGGAACTTCGTAAGTGGAGTTAGAAAATGTCTTCTTAACTTTTTCTTAACTGCGTTCCAGAATGAGGTCCAATGTCCCCTCCCTCGGAAAAAAACAAAACATCCGTCAATATGCAATCGAGCAGAGCAAGTCAAACCTTGAGCGCTCCCCGATTGCTCCTGCCAGGACTGCGTTTCCATTGTGAATCTCTATATTTATATATATAGAACAGCATGAGCTCTATATATCGATTGCTCTCAATGTCACTCTCTTGGCGGAATGAGTACAAACAAAGAAGCACCAGTAGAGGTAGTGTGGACCTTGTGAAGGGCACATCTCTGACTCCTGCTAATTCTCCTGCTGGTTGAGAGTCAATAAGATGCAGTGACACTCACCACACACCAACACCTCCTCTTCCTGTCTGTCTGTCTCACCCTCATCCCCTCCCACAGAGGACTCCTTCTCCCACTACTCCCTCTCCGTGCACGGCTGTCGCCTCTCTCTCTTCTACTGGCCCGACGTGTCTGCTGCACGCCCCGTCAAGTTCCTGTGGAAACTGGAGCAGGTACGCTGGGAAGGGGAGGGGGAGGGGGAGGTGGAGGGGCCACACTCGACCTCGCCGGTTCACCACCGACACGCTTCACAGAGGAAACAGTGCTGAGATCAGCCAATCAGGGCGCTGGGCGACACGGACGCACGCACACACACACACGTGTGTGTGCGTGCGTGTGTCCGTGTGTGTGTGTGCATGCGTTGCGTGCGTGCATGTGCATGTTATGAAATGTTATTCAGGGACAACGTGTCAAGTTTTTATCTGTGTGTGCTTGCATGTGTTTTTGCATATATCTGTGTGTACTGTATGTACTAGTGTGTGTGTGTGTGTGTGTGTGCGTGCGTGCGTGTGTGTGTGCGTGTGTGTGCATGTGTCTGTCTTTGTGTGTGCGTGCGTGCGTGCGTATGTGTGTGTGTGTGCATGTGTCTGTCTTTGCATGCATGCGTGTGTGTGTGCGTGCGTGTGTGTGTGTTATAAAATTGTATTCAGGGACAATGTGTCCCTGAACAGATAAAGTTTTTATCTGTGTGTGCTTGCTTGTGTTTTTGCATACACCTGTGTGTATGTACTAGTGTGTGTGTGCGTGTTTGTGTGTGTGTGTCTTTGTGTGAGCGTTCATGTGCGCGTGCATGTCAGTGTGTATGTGTGAGAAGCAGGAAGCTTATGTTGTGACTTGGGACAGGCAGACAGATTGAAGTTGACTGGATTAAAGATATTCCAGGCTTATTCAGAGAAGATTTGTCAAATCCGTCTGTCTACAGTGTTACACCCCCCCCACCTCAGCCCCCCTTCCCCACCATGGCTCTGGTACTGCTGTTTCTATCCAGTCCAACATTCCTGTCTGGCCAATTCAATCACATTGTGTTCTATTCTGACTCCAGAAACCTACCAAAAACGAAATATATTATTTCTCATTCACCCGTGACCCCATTAGCAGAGTGACCTCTGACCTCTGATGTCTAATGTCTTCCCTCCGCCAGGTGTGTGACAGTGAGTGGCACCACCTGTCTCTCAGCGTCCAGTTCCCCTCCGTCACGCTGTACGTGGACGGTGTGACCTTTGACCCCGCGCTCATCCACGACAACGGAGCCATTCCGAACCCCGCCCCCCGCCAGAGGATGGTCATCGGTGCATGCTGGGGTGAGTATAAAAGGGGCGGGGCACGCTCGCAGTCGATGCAAACACAACTTAAAGGCGCTGTGGGTAAGATTGAGTCATTGTTAAAAAGAGCATGATTTAGAAAGTTAACCACCAAAAAAACATCCCCTCCCTCTCTTCCGCCATTAAGAAACGCTGTATTTCATGCACCAATGATAGACGGGCAAGATGGATTCCCTAAACCAATCATTGAAGAGCCCTGAGCCCTGATTGGTCAGAGTTGAGCTGGGAGTGGTCTACAAAAATCTCAAAACCTAAGCTGACACAGTCAACAGGAAACAGATCCTCTCACAGAGCATCTCACTCACTAAGAGCTGTGCCAATTCTAACAAATTACACTCAAGCTCTTTAATCTTACTTACAGCACCTTTAATACATTCACTAAAAATAAACTCATTTTGCATCATTTCTTAATTATACCCTGTCTCTGAAAACATAAAAAAAAATTATGAATTGCGACAGAGGCATTAAAAAAACCCAGCATCATTCCATCCTCCCATTCAGTGACAGAGTGAAGTCTCACCAGATGTGCCAAAACGGTGCTTTTTCCAACACTCTAATCCATGTATTAAGATCCCAGGCTCATAATAACAATGGAACATTAATTATTCAGCGGAACAGAACGAGGCAGCCAGGCCAGACCGTTAGCCTGCCAGCTAACATGAGCGCTATTAATTAAAATGGGACACTGTCCGCCAATTAGCGACGCACAAACACACAGTCTCTCTCCTCCTGTCTCATCCAAGCCCCCCCAAACCCACCCACCCCCTCCCTCCGCCAGACCCCCGTCTGTCTTCCACCATCTGCTGCTCCATCACCAGGAGCTGCTGCTGTGTGCGTGTGTGTGTGTGTGTGTGTGTGTGTGTGTGTGTGTGAACCACTTGCCCTACGCCTTTTGAGGTATTCACACGCTTGTTCATACCTTTCTCTACACCTGGCTGTCAATCAACTCTAAGATCCTAATTAAACCACACACTGTTGTTGCTCTATTTCATGTGTTTGTGTTGTTGTTGTTGTTGTTGTTGTTGTTGTTGTTGTGGTTGTCATCATCCTAAATTTCCCCCTCGTTGTTCTTCTGATTTCCCAGCAGAGCCTGAGGAGAAGCAGAAGGAGATCTCCAACAACACCATCCCAGAGGGGAGGCACTCAGGTGAGCTTGGCTCCTCCCTCCCCAGTCCTCAGTGTCTTCACTGTGTGAAGACCCTGAGGTCTGTTTGTGTGTCTCTCTCTCTCTCTCTCTCTCTCTCTCTCTCTCTCTCTCTCTATCATGTGTGTGTGTTGACTGGTGGTGGTGTTCCTCAGGGAGGTATGTGGGCGGTTACCGGGGCCTGTTGTCGGGGGTGACGGTGCGCCCGGGCAGCGTGGAGCCCCACAGCGTGGTGGAGTGCCTGTATGCCTGCAGGGAGGGCCTGGACTTTGGAGACCTGGAGACGCTGGGCTCTGGCATGAAGGTAACCACCCCGGAGGTACCACTATCTCACTGTCTGGGTA
>PIJE02000137.1:27572-95072 GCA_002895965.2 Coryphaenoides rupestris
GTCTGGTTAAACACTGGTCTAGTTAAAGACTGTCTTGTTAAACATTGTCTGGTTGAAGACTGGTCTGGTTGAAGACCGGTCTGGTTAAACACTATCTGGTTAAACACTGTCTGGTTAAAGGCTGGGCTGGTTAAAGATGGGTCTGGTTAAAAACTGGTCTGGTTAAACACTGTCTGGTTAAAGGCTGGTCTGGTTATGTAGACTATGTATTAAAGGGTAGGGTAAGTAAACCCCAGTTGCAGGAGATTCAAAAAGTGTGATGTGAGGGGGAGAAAAACACATAAAGGTTTTCTAAAAAACTGATAAATTGGGTAGACAATAAAAACGACCGCTCTCTACATTTTTTGTTGTAGATCCCTGGTATTTTACAGATAATCTTCCCAGTTAAACAACTTTTGCATTTTGGTCAAAAACACTTGACTAAACACGTGTGTTACAAACCAAACTTTCTGAACTTCAACTGAAAAAAGTATTTTGGGGTTTACTTACCCTTTAAATATATTGTTGTAATGTGATTACATTGTTCGCAATATTGTCCAAGCATATCTTACTAATGAGCCTATAATTTTATGTATTGAATTAATTATTTGCGTCTAAGCATATCTGACAAAATGAATGAGTTGTTTATAAATGAAATAAGATTGTGTCTCAGAATCATAATTAGTAACTTTGTCCAAGCATATCTGATTGAATCAAAAAAAGAAAATTGTTTTTGTTAATAATCACAATTAACGATGTTGCTCAAGCATGTGATACAATACAACATGAGTTGAGTATTATGTTTTTTTGGTTGTGTCTCACAATCAGCAGTATTATCCAAGCATGCCTGTGCATTTCTTATCCACGTACAGATGTATATGAAACGTAGTACCAACCCCCTGATCCTTGGCTCTTCCAGGTCCACGTGAACCCCAGCCAGTCGGTGCTGGTGTTGGAAGGAGACGACATTGAGAGTTTCAACCGCGCTGTCCAGCAGGTCACCTACAGGAACTCCCTACGCTTCGCCACCCCGGGGGTCCGGCCCCTCAAACTCACCACCTCCCTGAGGTACGACGCGGAGCGTGTGTGTGTGTGTACCGGAGCGTGTGTGTACCGCGTGTCCTCCACGGACAAATGCTTCTGCTTTTATAGGAGATATTTTTCAGTATATTCATAAGTGTGGAGAAAGACAAAGAGTAACTAGAGACACACACCTGTCACCCATGTCTATATTGAGGTTCTCAAAATGGTTGAGTTGAAGGCTTCTTGAGTTTAAACATACATATTTATGATGGTGAGGTATGCGGGAGGCAGTTCAGGAGCTAGACTGAGCGACTAGAGTCAACAGGAGCCAATCAGAAAAGGGTTCTATATTGAGTTGGGTACAGGAGAGCACCTGTGCATAGTACTCTGTTGTAGTTACCATAATGGGATTTTGGAATGTGACGATGACCATGTGACGATGACCATGTGACGATGTGAATATAAGTCAGAGTCAAAGAGGAGTGAATTCAGTCTTCTTCTGCAGAAGTGACTCAGGCTTATCGTCAGTATTGGCTGTGACGAATAAAGTCTTTAACCTTCAAACTTTGGTCTCCCCGGCATCTCCCTCTTACGAATGTCAGAGTATTGGTCATTTCCACGATATTTACAGTTTGGATTCTTGGTGTCAGGTCGTCATGAGTTATGTTGTAGTCTACATGTTGAATAGGTGTGCAGTGGTTCCCCAGATGGCTGAGCAGCAGGCTCTTCTGGCCTCATAGCAGCAGATGCTCACTTGTGTCGCTAGTGGAACTGCAGCATACATACACACACACATACATACACACACATCCTTGGTCGTACGCATGCATGTATATGCATCTGGGCACATGTGCCTGCAAACACACACACCAACACACACACACAACACACACACACGCACACACACTACAGTAGAGCTGTCACGATAAATCTACAATATAATCATCAGAAATCCCCAAATATCTAAAAACATGATGACATTACAGAACCAGACAAATAAGACAAATAGGCCTGTCACTAGAACAGGAGGTGGAGGAGGAGGAGCAGAGGTGTGAACAATGAAGAAGTAGAAGAAGAATGAAGAAAATGGGAAGGATTTAATGATCTGAAAATATGTAACGCTAGTGTAAATATCACATCCATCATAAACACTCCTCACAACATGAATCCCCTGATCCTTGTAAATAAAAACGTCTTCCCGTGAATTGTTTGTGCAAAGAAGCACATCCTCAAATAGCTCAACGGGGTACTTATGTGCTGGGAGCTCTCCTCCAGGCTGCCTGGAGACCTAATTAGCATCGACAGAGCGCTTGAGATGTGTCAGTCTGTTAGCGGTTATGCTGATTCAGACATCAACTAAAATAAAGACTTCTGTGGACGAAGTTTCTCCTGGGAAAGTTCATGAAAACATAGGTATTGTTCACCAAACAGCCTTTGCTTGCCTCAACCGTCCGTGACTCAGAAAATGGCGGCAACAACAATAACAACAAAAACAACGATTGGTGAACCGCATGTGGGGGGGGGGGTGTGGCCTGTATGTAAATTAGCTTTGTCTTTTTTCCTGCTCGTCGTGGTGCCTGCAGGTGCTTCAACGAGGAGAGCTGTCTGTCCCTGAAGCAGCTGGAGGGCTACCTGGTGGTGCTGCAGCCTGACGCGCCCCAGATCTCCCTGTCCGGCGTGGGCCCCCACCTGGCGCGCCCGGCCCCCGAGTTCGAGGGCCCGCGAGGCGTCCCCCTCTTCCCCGAGCTCCGGATCGTCTGCTCACTGTCCCACGCCGTCAACACCGCTGCCCAGGTGATGGAGGGCGGAGGTGAGTCATCATCACCAAGAGACAGTCACCTTAATTCCTGAGCTAGATAACTAGAGTTAGATAGCTAGATCGCGTGCACATTTAGTCTGGTCTACTTAGTTCATTAGTTGTTGAAGTCCATTCACCCATCCATCCATCCATCCATTTTCGTCCGCTTATCCGGGGTCGGGTCGCGGTGGCAGCCGGCTAAGCAGGGCCCCCCAGGCTTCCTTCTCCCCAGCCACACTCTCTAGTTCCTCCTGGGGGGTCCCGAGGCGTTCCCAGGCCAGACGAGATATGTAATCCCTCCAGCGAGTTCTGGGTCTGCCCCGGGGTCTCCTCCCAGTTGGACGTGCCCGGAAAACCTCCAAAGGGAGGCGCCCGGGGGGCATCCTAATCAGAAGTCCATTCGAAAAAATACAAATATTGATAAAAATATTATTTCATGTGTTTTGGAAGCATACAGACCAGTGCAGGGTTTTCATGCGGCATGAAAACATTTTGTCCCAGCTTTACTGTACTGTAGTGCAATACTACTTCTCATTACTACTAAATATCTTTTCTATATTTTTCTTTTAGGCTTATTCACTGTACATCTATAGTTGTTATTCATGTTGTTGTTATTTTTGAGCAACTTCTGGCAAAATAATTTCCTTATCTTATCCTAATCTTATTTTAGCTTTTGCTAAATCTGCAAAAAAACAAGACTTGACCAATTCAGTTGTTTGTTCACGGTACCTCATGTTGACCAACAGCCTAATATATAGTGTGAAGAAGGATCCATGGTACAGACAGAGCTCTTGTAGCAGCCTGTGGAACCCCTTGTGTTTTCTCCTCTGTATTGGATGGACCCAATATATATTGTGGCAGCCCGGCCTTGCGAGACAGTGTAGTGGGTGGACCAGTTGGAATAAAGCAGACAGAACCAGGGTTACGACATAACAAACTTAGAACTTTATTCCCACACAGGGAAAGGGGAGGGGAACAAAATACAACTCCATAATAAAGTTCCAATATTGTCCACTCCCAATACTGTCCAAAATAAAGTCCCAATTAATCCACACCAATGCACACAACTTTCAAACTTTCAAAAGTGTGGCCAGAGGCTCCTTAGCCTGCGACTGGCCCAGTGGCCCATCCTGGTCTCCACTGTCCTCTCGCCCAAGCCAGTCTGCCTGCCCTTTTTTTCTCGTGGCTTTTAACTACGGCTTGATTGGTTCTCAAGTGGCCCTTATTGGCCACACCTGGGCAGAGGCAATGAGAGGCCCTGGTTGGGGGCGGAGTTTCCTCGTACTCCAGGTGCTGCAGTACCACATCATGCATCTGCAGCCATGTGGGGCATGGATCAGGGATCAGGCCAACTATCTGGCTCCATTACGCTTTTTTTAAACACAGATGTGATTAGACGCTAGTTAGTTAGTCAGTTAATTAGTCCGTTCATTTGCTAGCTAGTTGGTGATCTAGCAAGTTAGTTACTGAGTTAACACCGAGCATCTTGTTTCGCTATTTCCCTGCACCCAGCAACATTTACAGCGGTGAGACTCCTCTGTTTTGTGTTTGTTCAGCTGCGAGTACACAGTGTGCCATCACAGCCCGTCTCCAACACCGTACTGTATATGGAAATGAGCTCATCAGCAAACACCGCCATCTGTGCTGCTGATCCACGCTTGTTCTTTTCACTATGTGTGTGTGTGTGTGTGTGTGTGTGTGTGTGTTGCTCATATGGCCACAATGATGCTCTCCTCCGATCCTCCTCTCCAGCTCTGATGTCAGACGCCGTGGCTCACACGCTGGACGGCTGTGAGGTCCAGCCCCTGGGGGAGGAGCTAAACCCAGAGAGAGAGGAGCTTCTGGTGGACACGGATGTTCTGCGGGAGCGGGGCCTTGAGATCATTAATACCACCGCCTACATCGCTATTACAGGTGCACCAACAAGAAGAAACTCCTCCATCTCTCTCTGTCTCTGTCTCTCTTTCTCTCTGTCTCTCTCTGTCTGTCTCTGTCTTTCTTTCTCTGTCTCTCACTCTGTCTTGCTGTCTCTGTCTCTTTCTCTGTCTGACTCTCTCTCTCTCGCTCTCCCTCTCTACATATATCCATATCTCTATACATTTAATTCGATGACATATCAATAAATGTTAATAAATAAGGTATAAATCGATACATTTATTTATGAATAAAATTGCAATATTGATATAATGCAGGTGTTATATATATATATATATATATTAAACGGGTACCTGAAATAAAGCAATCTGATTGGTTCATAGCCGTGATATAATAACCATATACCACGGCTACGAGTCTAATTCCTTTTCACAATTGGTATCACTCCGCCTGTGGAAAAAAAGGTTCCGGTTGCTTAGCAACGGTAGGTGAACGCCCCCTAACAAACTAGCTAGCAAACGAAGAAACAAACTTTTTAAACGCACAATTGCACAATAAATGGCAGCATACAAATTAATATAAATAAATAACCAAATTGTGTAAATAAAAACTGTTTAAATCGTAATGTGTTTGACCACTCGTATGTTGCATAGCAATGCGTGTGCCGGCAGCCAGTAGGGCCTATTTCTTTGGAAAATCGTGATTGACCTGTTAATAAAAACTATTTAAATTGTAATCTGTCTATTAGCCTACTTTTATATTGCCATGCTTGGGGTTGTCAACCCCTCGCGTCGGGCCGAACCACGCCCGTTAGCTGTTGCTTAAAACAAAAAAATAAGAATAATTCCGATGCACTTTAAAAAGAAGTGGATGTTTTTCCCTCCCTGTAGGCGCTGAGTCCATATCCGTGTACGAGGACGTCCTCCGCTCGGTCCGCTACCGGCTGGCCAAGGGCTCGGCCCGCTTCGAGAGGAGGTTCCGCCTGTCCTGCTCGGAGATGAACGGCCGCTACACCAGCAACGAGCTGACGCTGGAGGTGAGGACGGCACACACCTGGCAACCGCTGGATTGGTGATGTTGTTGTGGTTGTTGTTCTTGTTGTTATCGGGGACCTGCTGTTTGAACAGTGGCATGATCACATGCTTCTCTTGATTTACGGCCGTGGCCAGTATCTAACCTTTACGTTTACCTTTCAACTGTCCCGTACTCTTATCTGTTTGTGTTTAGAAATAAAGAAAGGTCGATAAATGCACATTTACATGTGAAGATAAGATAAGTTAGAACTGTATTAATCCCGAAGGAAATTATTGTGCCAGGTTGCATAGCAATACAATAAAGCAATAGTGAAATAAGCAGTAGAATAATAAAAATAAAATAACAGATTTACAAATTTACAGTAGGTCTAAGTCCTAGTAGAATAATACATTTAATAGAATAATAAATATAGGTAAAATAAGATATTCAGTCAGTCCGCAAAAACAATTTGGCAATAATTGAAGTGTAATAAAACGGTAATAATAATAATAATGATCAGAGGAAGTATTGCACATGATAAAAATAATAAAAATAATTGAATGCATTGAATGTATGGAATGAACATCCACCAGAGCAGTTGATTTTGGCTTAGAGTGCCATTTAGCAAAAATAGCCATTTGTTTGTTTAAAAATACAGACCCTTGTCACTGAGGTTACTATTTCCCTCCCTCCCTCTCTCCCTCTCCATGGCTCTCTGTCCTCCAGGTGAACTTCCTCCACTCTCTGGACAGTCTGTACCATCCATCACACCTGCTGGCCTCACAGCAGCAGTTCCTCCATCCGTCTCAGCACTCCGGGGAGCTGAGTGGGCACAGCTTGCCAAACCCACACCGCAACTCGGGTAATCCTATCCGTTTACTGGATGCGTAGTTATCATGGGCGCCACAAGGGGGCAGTGTTAACACAATATCTCATGTTCTGCCATGGTGGTGCACCCATATATATGTACACCACGTCTTACTTTAAAATACATATAATATAATATATTATAATTTAATATAATGTGTAAGTTCACATAATGTAATATAAAATGTATAATTATAATATTTATATATATATTATAATTACATTATAATTATATAATAATTATATATATATATATATATAATTATAATTGTTGTTTTGGTCAAGGATTTATTATTTGACATGACCTTTTCCCTCTGACAGTGGTGCCAGGAGCGGCCACCGTCATCATCATGGTGTGTGTGGGCTTCCTGGTCGTCATGGTGATACTGGGAGTGTTCCGAATCCGCTCCATCCATCGGCGTGGTGAGGGTGCAAGGGGCGGAGCTAAGGAGGGCAGCAACCAATGGGACGACTCAGCCCTCACCATTATCGTCAACCCCATGGAGGTGATTAGCCAATCCGCTCACTAGAACCATTGATTCTACTTGTCAACATCATCATGATTGGCTTTGGACATTTTACACAAAAACCAAACCCGAAACCAACTTTATTTTACCAATTTTATTTAAAAGTGATGTCATGGGTGACATACCAGTTCTATGAATTGATCCTGGTCCAAATCTCAACCTAAATGTGCAAAGGTTTTAAAAGACATAGGATAAGCTGTAAATATGTACTCGAGTTACCCTCACACTAACTGCACACACTACTGCATGGGTTAGCTGTTATTGGATGTTTTGGGTTAGCAGGTAACGTCTATCAAATGCTCTGGCTACATGCCCCACCCCCACACAAATCGAACCAAAGCGAGACAATGAAAGCAATATAAATATATAGACGTAAATAAAAAAAGTGTCGGAGAGAACACATTTTTGATAGTGAGTGGGGACTAGCTCAAACAGGCAGTTTTGGTTACCTTGAACGACATTTCAACTGAAGTTTTGTGTCTCTCACCCTCCACATGCAGTCCTATGAGTCTGGCATGGGCATCGCAGCAGACACAGAAGGGGAGGGTGAGGAGGAGGAGGAGGACACCACGGACTCCCCTGATGCCGCCGCCGGAGACGACCAGCGAATCATCGCCAAGAAGGACGGACGGGATGCCAACCCTCGCCGCTACTGAGGCCCCTCCCACTCCCCCCCCGCACACCCACCACCCCACCTCCGATCTGCCACTCCGTACTTCCGCAACCAGTTCTTACCGGAACCACCACAAGTGGCCCCATCGCTCACCTCGGTTAATATTGACAACGGCTGTCACCTCATGTTTAAGGAATGTATGCTTATAAACACTACGCACAACACAACTCTGTAGAACTCTTTATCAACACAACACAAACCGCCATTTTGTGAACTATAGCAAACGGGGCAGACGTTCACCACTTAAATGTTCTATGGCACAATGTATACAAAGTAAATGTTATTTACCTGCCTGACCAAAACCCACAGATATTGTATGTGGCGCACCAGATCTACATCACAAGATGGTATTTGTGTCTGTATAATGTAATACAGGTTGAATGAAACTATTTTGTTTTTAAAGAAAAAAAGATTGTATATGCTTTAGTATCACACAGAAGGAATATCCTAGAGAAATTTAAATTCTTCAATTAATTACATTAATATTGAGGCAATTCTTAAGAGTAAAAAAAAAAAGGAAACTAACCTTTGAAAAGAATGTGAATCCTCTGCACTTGCGTATCACGACTCGAGATGTCTGCACGATTAGCCAATGAGTGACACGATCAGACATTGTGTGATCCTGTAGCTCGTGATGAGATCAAGGTTCACCTGCTGGTTATAGTTGGCTGATAGTTCCTCTTTCCAACCGTCTAAACCAGCTCTGTAGCGGGAAGCTACGGAGTTGGCAGGATAGCTCGGTGTGTGATACGACTTTAGCTTGTGTACTCGTCATCCACTGCAGATAGTTTTAAAGTGGTTATAGGGTCTGTTGACGTTCATGGTGAGAATGACATCTAGAGTTGTTGTGGTGCTGGTGCAGCTGCGAGTAAGTCCTTGTGTACCCCTGACCTCTGACCTCCACCACAACCCCGAGGAATGTGTTTAAATGGCCCACTGATCTTCCTATGACATAACACAAACACACACTTACACACACACACATTCACACACGCACACACTCTAAAGCTACCCCTGCTGTTGTAGAATGTCAGCTCAGCTTGGGCAGTTTTGATTGTATTGATTGTAATGAATCTTCTGTACATACAATGATGAATATTATAATTATGATATGGATTTATGTTTATTGCTGTTGTTGCTATTATCGCAGTCACACGTTCTCTTTTCTGTCAGCTCTGAGCGGGAGCACATTAGCGCTCCCTCATGGTTGATTATAAGCAAGAGCATTGGTCCATCTTTGATGCATGCACAGCTTCAGAAAACAGAACTGACGCTCATGATAATATTGAAAACAGAAATAAGGATAAGAATTCCTGGCTTGATGAGTGTCTATAATTTGTGTGTTATATTGTTGTAATTCCAAAATTTGTCAATATCTGAATCTCAGAAAAAGGAGGGCACATCGCTCACTCTCTTCTCACCCGCACAATATTTTTATGTCTCTCTCTCTCCTCCTCTCCCATATCTTTTTTACACTCCCCCGACCCCCACCCCCCCCCCCGCCCAAACTCATAACATCCTATATATTTTGTTTGAAGAATGCACAACTGTGTTTTCCCAGTCATTCCACCTTATCCTTTAATTTCCTCTCGACTTCCTCCTCCTCCTCACACTCCCTCTGTGTCTCTAGCTGTCTGTCTGTGTAGCCTATCAGTGTGCAGTGCTGTCGGTAAATGAAGCCTGTCGTTTTTAAGTGTACTGTTAAGAATGGATAAACATTGCATTAATAACTTATATTATTACTATGTTACTAATGGAACATCATTATTGATACAAGGAAAACATGGATTATGATGACTGATTGTTAAGACTGTCAGCAAACATTACAAAATTCATAATAAAAATCTATATGAACTCGTTATGAGGAATGGTTTATTTTAAGGATGTAGAAGAGCCGGCTAGATAGATCTACTGTTGACTATAAACAAAAAAAGGTTATGAGAAAACTGCATATTGGAAATAGGCAGGACAGGGAAACCTGGCAAATGTCTGGGGGCCCCAAAGAAAATTTGGGGAAAGGGGCCCCCGAATGGCTGATTATCTTGACAACTTCTATAAACCTCCTCATGGGTGCCATAAAGGAACTATACAGTGCACTGCCACTACCCCAATCCCCCCACATAGTTTTTTTTGTCAGTAGTGATGGACTTTGTAGTCTTACCCAATGTATGTATACATTTCATCACCTTGATGCAGGTTAGGGTTAGGGTCAGACTGGGGGGAAAAGTGGGACTGACTACCCAGGGCCCAAAGTGAAGGGGGATGTTTTTCTTTTCTTAAGTAATGAGCGAGACAACTACAGTAAAATTGGCAAAAATAAATTGGTTGATAGACTGAAATTTGTATCAAAAAGAATAAAACTAAACATACTGGAGGGCCCCTGTCGCCCTCTTACAAAATAAATACTTAAACAAACGTGAAGAAAATAATGTTCTCTTAACTATGATACTCCAAGCAAACATGATCTAACCACACAGTAGTAGAAGTAAAATAACGTGAGTTTTCCCCGCTGGGCCGTGGTGGGGGGCCCTATATGGTTTCTTTTCACCGGGCGCCTTCTGACAGACATGTGCGTAGGAGGAGGACGAGACGTTTTGCGCAGGTGCTGTGGTCCTGTGCGTAACCGCTGTTGGAGAATCCCGAAGCGGTCGTACGGCGGGAGACAGTCCGAGGCAGAGCCGTGTGTTGTTGGGCTGCTGCTGATGCTGCTCGGGCCATGAAGGACGGGGGGGAACACAGACGGTAGCGACACACACACACACACACACACACACACACAGGAAGTCAGGACAGAAGTGGTTCTTGGACGTCGTGGGATTGGACGAGTGCACTTTTTTTTGGGGGGGGGGCGAAAATTAAAGCAAGAAGAAGGCGAAGGACGAGAGGAGCGACGGGACCGTCAGCTGTAAGCGGAGACATCAACACGCTACACGTCGACGCGGGCTTTGAATGTAATCACGTGTATCATAACTAGAGCCACTGGCTAGCTCAACACACAACTAAACAGACGTTCACTGTCTGTCTGTCTGTCCTTTTGTTCACTGTTATTATATCCACATGGCGCAGCGCAAGAAGCAGCGTCGCGCGAGCTAACTAAGCGCCGAGGCGTGTGGTGGCGTGTGTCCGCCGTCTGCTAGCCAGGGAGAGCTGGAGCTAGCTGTGCTACATGCTATGTGTATCAACAAAGCAGAGGCTGTGCTGCTGCTCATGTGTCCTGTCCTGCTGTCCTGCTGTCTTGCTGTCCTGCTGGCTGCATGCAGGACAGGACTACTGCTCATATTCCATTTTATTCTACATTGGTGACATTTGCATTGGCAATGATGGCTGTTTGCATTAATGCAGAGTATACACACACACGCTTCATATTCCGATTGTTATTGTACAATAATAATGACTTATAATAATACTACGACACTACAATATTTATTAATTATCACACGATTATTTATTTCAATGGTTTTGGGTGCGAACGTAAACAGGTGTCGCTCTGCCAATCGACTGCCTATGTGTGATCATGTGTGTGTGTTCATATCCATATAATCCTCTTATTGTGTAATCATACAGCAGCTGTCTGGCTCTGTGGAATAAACTAAATCCTTGATCTATAGTCGAATAATTGGGGTAAATGACGACGGTGTGACTATAGAGGCACCTGTGGGACGTGGGACTGTGGATGCTGTTTGGTGTAGGAAAGTGGATATCGAGGACATTTCTACTTATGCCATGGTGGTTCATTATATCAAAATAAAATGCATTATTGTTGTCATCTGGACGGGATAGATAAGTTAAATAAGCGACTGTGCAGAACAGTTTGCCCACAGCTAATCCGTGGGCCTGGATGTAAAGGCTCAGAGGTCAGATGTTTTAGTACTAAGGGGGAATAGTGTATCAAAACAACTACGGATAATCCTAGGCCTATATCCAAAGCATCTGTGACCATATATGCTCACTTCAATACTTTTGTTGTTTTTGTTTTACATAGGCCTCCTGTGCATTTTAAGTAATAGCAAATGTTAGTTTGTATTGTTATTTGTAGACTTAAGGGTTTGTGCCTACATAGGCCACTATTTGAGTAAAACATGATAGGTGGAGCTAGAGTCTGTGTTTATCTGGTATCATAAACTCTCCAGGTATTGCACCGCTGATGGGCCAATCGGACATAAACTGACCACAAAATAATGGATTTAAACATTTATTCTGCAACTTTGGTTTGCTGCCATGTATCCTTTTGATTTTTGGTTAGCCTAATCCAAAAAGATAGAAAAACTACAGATGTATTAGTACTAGTTTGCTACTGATTTCCTTTTCATAAACGTTTATGGATCTGCTGAACATCGATTGATAGTAGACTGAATGTATAGGCTTTAACTAGGCTTTGTTTCATGTTTGAGTTTAATTTAGTACATTGTGTCCTTCATTATTGATTTGCTGGATCCTTGTTTCTGTCAAGCAGACATGACATGACATATTTTTTGGATATTTTTGTGACGTTAAAGGAATGAAGACAATAAAGCAAACAGCGAACACATCTCTCTCCCCTGACCTTAGGTGGATCGGATTGGGTTTGCCTCATCCTTGTGTTGCCATGGCGATGCGGGAGTTGGTGGAGCCGGAATGCGGGGGAGCCAATCCCCTGATGAAGTTGACCAGTCACATGACCCAGGAAGGGGCAGCATGGAGACACCGGTCGACACCCACAGTAAGCAGCAGTGGTCACATTCACAATGTTGCAGGTAGAACTTGGGGGATGCATGTGGAGCCACTGTGGAGGCTTCTTGTTGTTGAACTGAAAAGTCTTTGTTTAATTCCCTATTTCATCTTAATGCTAAATTGTCTT
The DNA here is from genome assembly GCA_002895965.2 of Coryphaenoides rupestris. NCBI lineage: Eukaryota > Metazoa > Chordata > Actinopteri > Gadiformes > Macrouridae > Coryphaenoides > Coryphaenoides rupestris. Next base: position 40,166 of record PIJE02000137.1, read on the forward strand.
GAACATTACTCATCTTGCTCTTCACCGCCTTTGCATTCACACTCCATGTCTGCCCTCTGGAGTTATATAATTAATAATTTCATTTTTATATACTGCAACCTTCAAACACTAGACGGGGCTCCAAAAGCTGTCTCTTGCTCTGAGAAGGAGAGACTCTGTGGAAACATTTATGGATTGTATGTGTATATAAGCATCTTAAAGGATTGCATAATATCCATTTAACTAATTGTAAAGTCGCCAAAACATTAATAAGACAGATGGAGCAGATGTCTGTTCAGTGTCCACACATCATTCACTGTTCACAGGTATAACGATATTCTCCCCTCCTCTCTCCTCCTCATCTCTCAGATTCCACCAACACCCATTGAAATTGCGACTGAAGAAGAGGTCAGTGCTCTGAAGTCCCTTCCCTTCATTGATGATGAATGGCCTTCATGAATCAAGTCACCCCCTCGCAATGCATCGTGGACCGTCCCCAATATATATTCCCCACAAATGATGATGTCATGCTGAAGTCTGGTTGTCTTTTTTTGTTTTTTCCCCTCCAGCTGGTGAATGAGTTCATGCAGGCCCCACCGAGGCCTCCCCAGACCTTCGACATGGGCCAGTTGCTGGAGGAGATGCAGCAGATTGATCAGCAGAGCTACCGGCAGGCTCCACAGAGAGGTAATGCTGATGACCACTTTATCCAAACCCTCTTCTGAGTCCACTGAACCAAACCAGGCCCTGGTTTTTAAGCCCCCTTTCCCCTCATATGCTACCATTTAATTTTGGAAACAAAAGTCTGCAAGCTCCCTGTTAATCCATGTTGCTCAAAGACTAGTTTACTTTGGCATTTGTATTTCAATGTATTTTACTTCATGTATCATACTATTAGTAAAGAGTTTAAAGGTGCAACCAATGACATTTATTTATAGTACAAAAAAATCAACAGAGCTTTAATAAAGAGTTATCTCTGTTAGATGTCTGACATTTGGTTCCTGCTTCTAATGAGGCTTGTGAGCCAATTAATTACTCTGGAACTAGAGAGTGGTAGCACGATATGTAGTGCCTGAATGTTATCAATTGCACCTATTAAACAAATAACATGGAGTTATCGCCTGCCATGTCACAAGAATTTCACTGTTCAGAATGGCCCTGTGTTATGATGTGACATTGACTTCATGTATGGTCATAGACCTCATGAGTGATGAGTCCTCTATGGGGATAATCTGTGGTAGATTTCACACTGTCAGTGTTTATCTCGGGGTTCTAACACTAAATACAATGAGGCTTTTACTGTGCTGGTCTACACCCTGACCGGATGTGAATATTCAACACTGATGTTGTCAAATGTTGCGGTGGCAGCCCCCGGGGTGGCAGCGCTGGCGCTGTCTGGCGACTGGGCCGCCGAGTTCCTGGCAGGCTCCGACTCCTCGGCCTCGGGGATGGCCGCGCTCGGTGACGCGTCCGACGCCGACTGGACCCGAGAGTTCATCGCCGAAGCCGCAGGTAGCCTCTTATCTATTTCACTATAATTTCACATCTCTGTGTTTCCTTTTGTCCCCCAAAATGTCTCACTTTTCCTGATTCCCTGATGGAATTCTCACTTGGAATGAGAGAGAGAGAGAGAGAGAGAGAGAGAGAGAGAGAGAGAGAGAGAGAGAGAGAGAGAGAGAGAGAGAGAGAGAGAGAGAGAGAGAGAGAGAGAGAGAGAGAGAGAGAGAATGAGAGAGAGAGAGAGAGAGAGAGAGAGAGAGAGAGCGCTTTACTGCATGTCTGCCTTGTCTCCTGTCTCTCTGGGTACCGCAGATCCGGGCCGTTGGGCGGAGGAGTACTTGGAGCAGTCGGAGGAGAAGCTGTGGCTGGGAGACCTCGGGGACAAGGACCATGCGTGGTGAGTGAGTGAAGCAGAGTGTAGGCCGGGGATAGGTAGATACAATACCGTTGCATTGTGGGTATTGTAGGCGCATATAAAGTTAAAAAGCACAGAGATATGGCAAGGATGTCTGCATAAAAGACTAGACCTTGAGAGTGGTGTCAGCGAGTTGCTGCTTTTAGTGATGGAGGATACAATTGTCATTCTCTGAAGCAATGGAAAACATGTCCTGCCCTAGTAGATAATATAACTTAAATCGTTATGCTCTCTCTCTCCTGGAGCTATTCAGGAGATAGATTTTTTCTGAAATGCTCATTGCAATACATTTGGTATTTGGAAAGCAAAATTACATCTTTGTGTTATGTCACCACATAACACAATATTTGGCATCAGTCAACAAGAAGTGTACCAAGCTAAAAAAGTATATAATGCACTTGCATAGTGCATTCACACTGCCTAGTTTGATCATCGATTATCGCCCCTTTCTCTCTCCTCGTCTGATAGGGCAAAAGAGTACCAACCAGGGGACGAGCTGAAGCAAACAGCCAATGAGCTCGTCTCAAAGGTCGACGACCCCAAGCTACAGAACACAGAGGTAACGCAGGGCGTGCTTTCTGCATACCTCCATCCACACCACTGTTTACTTTAGACTCTCACGTGTCATAATTTTTTTTATTTATGTAACTGTCTCCATAATCCTATACTTGTTTGTCGTAAACACAGGTTCTGAGAACTTTGTGCCTTTTCCATAATGTTCATAAAGTTTTCCCGTTTTCCCTTCTGAGATGCCAGCCTCTGGTTTGCTTAAATGTGCTTAAACGGCACGCTGGATGGAAACCATGTTAAAAAAAAATAATAATTAAATAGTTAAATTGCGGTGTCTCTCCAAGTGGGGCGACCCCAGTAGTTGCCTGTGGGGGCGACGTGGTAACGGCTGTTCTGATGTGGGCTGTTTGTTTTGTTTTCCGTTGTTGTCGTTGTGTAGTTCCTGCGGTTCGTTAGGCAGATTGGCGAGGGCAGTGTGACAGTGGAGAACACAGCAGACAAACAGCACACAGATAAAGCTCAGGCCGCGGAGGCTCAACACTGGGCCTCCAGCCTCAACCAGGTACGGCCCAAGTGCCTCTGAGCACGGGGGGGGTTTCCCCTCTGGGGAATTCAACCAGCAACCAGGCGTGGTTTTTTTTCTCACATTTTCCCCTTTTTCTTGCAAACCATTGCCCCTGTGAGTCATCGAGTCTGTGTTTCGATGCACGAGTTGTCATTTTTTCCGCAAATGTAACTCGGAAGCAGCTGCTGTTTTTTCTTCTTTTTGTAACATGAATCTCCTAATGCAAACACATTAGCTGGCGCACACACACATGGTGTCAGACGTGGAAATGTCTTCACTAATACAGGATTCATGTGGCTTGTGGCCTTTTTTTTGTGCATTAACTTATTATAATTGCAATGTACACATTCCTCTTCTCAACACCCCCCAGTGGTGTTCCCCGTGTGTCTGCACATATATATTCAGTATTTTTATTCATAAAAATAGAGTTCGAGCTAAAAGCTTCTCTTTTTAACTTTGTAACTGTGACATCTCCTTTTCCCCCTCCTTGTTGACCCGCCTTTTTTGACACTTTGCGCTTTCCATTCCTTCAATTAACAACAACCAACAATAACAACAACAACCGCCTCATCCGCCCCAAAACAACAACAACAACAACACTCCTGCCTGTTTCCAACAACTCAACAACCCCTTCACCCCCCCCGCTCCTCCTCATCCCCACCACCCTAGTTCTTGAAGGATGCTGGGGGAGGCAGTGTTTCCACGGAGACCCGGGAGGCCGATGAGAAGGCTGACAGAGCTAGGGCTAAGCAGGCCCGGCGCTGGGCCACGGTCGTCCGGCAGGTACGGCCCCACCACGCTCGGTGGTCACGGTGACGCCACACAGAAGACGGCTGTGTGGCTTTGCTGGTCGCGCCGGCCTCAAATGGTTCAATTCCTAAGCTGCAAGCGGCGGTCATGTTTTTGCAACCTGTGTGGGAGTTTAGGGTTTTTTCTTACCTTACCCTAAACCTAAACCTTGGCCTTTACTCTTCAGCATTGAAGTGTGCTGGCCATCGGGTAGCCATCTTTAAAGATAAGACTCAGGAACTGCGAGATGGCTGACTGTCCTCCGTGTTTCACCACCTCAGTCGTAGGACTAACAGTGCTCATTTCACCCGTTTTGATATGCTTGTTTTTTTTTCTTCTTCTTCTTTTCTGTCTTTCCACCCCTTTCCTATCTCTCCGCTCTCATTTCGCTGTCAAGTCCTCTGCTGAAATACTGTTGATGTGATGTCAAGTGGCCAACCGCCGGTGTCTCTCTGCTCCCGGGGCTTAGGTGTCAGCTGAAGCCTGGGTGGATGAGTTCGCTACGTCCGGACCAGACTTCCAGCAGGCTAAAGCTGCAGTGGAGGTAAAACGAGATGCGGGAGCAAACTAATAGGAGAGCTGTATTGATTTTTGGGGCAGCCGTGGCTTCAAGGTCGAAGGAATGAGCCACTTTGTTAGCGAGTAGTAGTTTTGGGTTTCGTACCACGTCTACTTGGCAGTTTTGCGTGTGGGCGTGTCTGTAATTGATTGTAAAGCGTGGCCGTGCCACTATATTCGGCTCAGGCTGCAGAACACACGAGAGAGATCATCCTCTCAAATGTCTGCCTGTAAATTGATACAGCTGGAGATTTGTGTCAGTAATATACAAGATAAAACAAGACTGTATTGCACAGAATGCAGTTACGCAAACGTACACAGAATGCTGTCTGATGGAATGGGGGGGGCATGTACTGTATAGACGGCCATTTTCCCACTGTTGGAGTAAAGGCTTAATATTGAATAGTAAGACATCATGCACTTGGTTTGGTTTGTCGTCAGAGCGATGTGGACTTCTGGGAGAAGCTGCAGCAGGAGTGGGAGGAGATGGCCAAGAGGGACGCAGAGAGCCACCCCTGGCTGTCTGACTTCGACCAGCTCCTCAGCACCAGCTATGACAAGGTAAGGCACCTGCTGCACACACCTGGAACTAGACTCTCTGTACTGTTTATCGGTTTCAATGTCTTCCACAATCACTGGTTTTGGTTGTTTCACGCTTACCTTTTAGGTGGATGAGTTGTCGATGTTATACGTAGCATCTCCCTGTGTGACTAGCAACTAGGGACGGGCATGTCCAGCAAAAATACCATTCCATAATTTGATAAGTCAACAACTATTCAACAATTTGAAAAGCATGACCCATCCCAATACACTGTGTGATAACCGGCGACGTCTTAAGAGCACTCTTTCTCTGAAATAGGCTACAGTTTGCAGGCAGTAGTCAGTTTATTTAATATTTTATCTTTTTTTAATCTTAATTTTATCTTGCTATTTAATATTTTATCTTTTTTCAATCTTAATTTTATCTTGCTATTTTATATTTTATCTTTTTTGACCACTCTTTTGTGTACTGTCGCCTGCCGTGTCACAAGAAGTTGACACGGTCAGTCAGTAAAGTTCAGTGTTTTATTGTCACTATTCATGTGACAGTAAAACACTTTGACTTTGACTTGTTGCCTTGGAGATGGCATTTTCCCATATTGCCTGTTCACCGTCCTGCTCCAGGGCTACCAGTTTGAGGAGGACAACCCCTACCTGAGCCACCAGGACCCCTTAACGGAGGGCTTGAAGAGGATGGAGGCAGGCGACATCCCCGGGGCTGTGCGCTTCTTTGAGAGCGCTGTGCAGAAGGAACCAGAAAACCAACTGGTGAGCCTCTAGGGGGCGCTGTGGGGGCTGCTGGGGACCTGTTGGTTTGTTTTAGGAAGTCACAAAGTAATCTTGAATATGGATGTAGATAATCTAGTGAAATGAGAAATTCAAATGTGATTCATTCAAACTTATAGCATGTTGCATGTCATGTGATTTAAATTGCAATGTTGATACTTATGTGCTGCAGGCTTGGCAATATCTAGGAACCTCTCAGGCGGAGAACGAGCAAGAGTTTGCTGCCATCAGCGCCCTCCGCAGGTATGGAGGCAGAATAACAACAATACAAAATATTGTTCTGGAGGTTTTTCCTTTTTTCTTTTAATTGATTGGTTGTATTGATAGTTTTACTCATGAAATTCTATGATTTAACTGAGAAGAACTTACAGATGTATTATTATTATTAATAATAATAATAAAATGCGTTAACAATTTGGGGCACAGAGTTGTATTGAGGGTTTATATCTCACTCTTCATCTCTTTTTACTACTGTATTTGTAATTTCTGCTTTTTTTTGCTAACAAATAACAATTTTCTTTCAGTATTCTATGTAGACAACAATACTAAGTATGAAACGTGTGTTAACGTGTCCTGTCTGTGGACCTGCTGTCTTTTCTCTGTAATGAGAAAAATACACTGGAATTGATGTGGTTTCTCTCTCTCTCTCTCTCTCTCTCTTCTCTGTCTCTCTCTCTCTGTCTCTGTCTCTCTCTCTCTCTCCCACCAGATGCATAGATCTGAAGAACGACAACCTGATCGCCCTCATGGCGCTGGCCGTCAGCTTCACCAACGAGTCGCTGCACAGGCAGGCCTGTGAAACGCTCCGTGATTGGCTGAGGCACAACCCAAAGTACCGCTCGGTGCAGGAGCAGAGTGAGCGGGAGAAAGGGGAGCCCAACGGGGCCCAGGAGCAGCAGGCGCGGAGGGAGATGTTCGGATCCCTGCTTCCCGAGTGAGTGACCACCGGTGTGGAGCCAGCGTTTACAATAACCCAGGGGTCCTCAAATGGGTGTACGTTTTGTTCTTGTGTTTCGAACAATTACCGCACTAAAACTGACTGTAAATACTGCCCAGTATCAACCAAAGTACGCAACAGTCTCCCAGACGTAGGTGCGCAGGCGCCACATGCAACGTGGGTTTGTTTACAATGTCATTATCAGACAACATGACGGAAAGCGGTGACCGCGTTCTGGATATTTTTCAGCTGACTAAATCTGAAGTGTGGACGCATTTTGGGTATTTCAAGAGTGCTGACGGAAAGTTGACTCAACTTTATTTGTAGCACCTTTTATAGCGCCTTTCATACAAACATGCAGCCCAAGATGCCTGGTCCTGTTTGTACGAATCATGAATTCTTTCAGAGACTACATGTAGGATCTTACATCCAGAAAATTGCTTTAAATTGGCTGTATATGAACAGGTTACAAAATTAGACCTTTCCCGACACACACTCTGTTGCGTAGAACAGCCTGTAGGATGATTTCTATTATTGATGATTTATATATTTGAACTGGGTCGGGTTTTGTCAAGAGAATGGAAGGAAATTACATGTTAGCACAGATAATGGCAAAAAAAATCATCGCTATTAAATGGTACCTTTAATTACTTGTCTCTAAACTGGTACGTTTCTTGGGCTAAATAACTCAATGGTATACAACACTATTGTATATAAATAACTGAGTCCTACGTTAGCTAAATCCTCCACCAAATGGCATGTTAACCGGGTCCTCGATCCCCCTGCCAGGTCCCTGTTCACGGAGGTCCAGTCCCTGTTCCTCCGAGCCGCTAATGCCGACCCGGCGCGCGTGGACCCCCAGCTGCAGTGTGGTCTGGGGGTGCTCTTCAACCTCAGCGGAGAGTACGACAAGGCGGTGGACTGCTTCACCGCCGCCCTCTCTGTCACGCCCCAGGTCAGAGCATGTTGCAGGGTCCATTGAGTTATAAACATGTACATGTGTACCCAGGGTCCAAAATTAACACCTGCCGCCCGGCGGATATATTCGACAATCAGGGTTATGGTTGTGGCCTCTGGTGTTTCAGGACTACCTGCTCTGGAACAAGCTGGGTGCCACCCTGGCCAATGGCAGCCGCTCGGAGGAGGCCGTCGCCGCCTACAGGACGGCCCTGGAACTGCAGCCCGGGTTCATCCGCAGCCGCTACAACTTGGGAATCAGCTGTGTCAACTTAGGTGCACACAGGTGAGCTAGGAGGAGGTGTGTTTACTGATCTATATTATCTGTAAAAAATACAGGTGAGCTAGGAGGATGTGTGTTTACTGATCTATATTATCTGTAAAACACAGGTGAGCTAGGAGGTGTGTTTACTGATCTATATTATATGTAATGATTATATTATTTGAAATGAGGGAAATAAACATAAATCAATTTATTTGTCCCCCACAGGGAGGCGGTGGAGCACTTCCTGGAGGCACTGTCTCTCCAGCGGCAGGCGTCGTCAGGGGCGACGGCGGGGGTGGCCGCGGTGCCGCGGCCCATGGGCTCGGCCGCCAGCGTGATGTCGGACAACATCTGGTCCACGCTGCGCATGGCGCTGAGCATGATGGGCGAGAGTGGCCTGTACGCGGCCGCCGACGCCCGGGACTTGGACACGTTGCTGGCCCACTTCTGCCATCGGGATATGGAGGGCGGGGGGGGACCCGAATGAGGGTGGTGGGGGGGTGGCGGCCTCATCGAGTGCGAGTGTGTTTTGCACGGAGAGCGGTGCGGGCCGGAGGAGGTGGTAGTGGTGGTGGACGAAGAGTGATGGAGGGAGAACTGCGGCAGTGTTGCCAGGGGGTGCGGTGGGTAGTGGTGGTGCTGGTGAAGGTTGGGGGGGGGGGGGGGGGGAATTGGTGGGGGGGGGAATTGGTGGTGGGGGTGTGCGGTGTTCCGACGTCAACAACGGGTGGAGGCGAAAATGGAGTAGTTGCCTAAGGTGTGTCCTCCACCTACCAGAGACTTCACAAGGACGCACAATGACATGATGGGGCTTGAGTCCAGACCTACAGTATTGTAATTTCTCTCGAGCTTCATCGAGGCGTTGCAACCAGCAGCTGTGATATTCATGAGTCATTTTCACCAATCATGTCGGTGTATTACCACAGCACACACCCTGGCTCCACCAGTGACTCTCATGAAAATATACTTCAGTAATTAAACTGAATGTCCATACATTTGGTCTTGAAAAAAATGAATGTGTGTGTGTGTGTGTGTTCTTGGTGGCTGCTAAAAGAAGTCATCTCTACCCCATCTGTATATCTAGGCCTGTATGGTACTAAATTGCTGATATCCTCCAAACATTGAATTAGAGGTGCTTTTTAAGTGCTCAGTTTAGGATGAACTCGGTCATTTTGAAAGTGCTGAAATGATTTATTTTTTTTAACCATACTTTCTATTGGTTTTTTTTCTTCGAAAAACAAGGAAGGGAGATACATCATCCAGATTATCATTATGTAGTAAATGCGCATGTTTGTGTGGCTGGGTGGAGCTCAGATTTGAATAACATGTCATTTGCCTCTTTCTCAATGCTCTTGTCAAGCAATTTTGCTCATTGGAAAATAATTGCTTAATGCCACATTGTGTATTGTACCATAATTATTGCACTATTATTAATTTTGAAACGATTTACCCTGACTGTAATGTTGAATATGCAGCAATAAAGCTTAGATTTCATGTTTGGTTTGTGTACGTATCTCGCCTATTTTGTGTTTACCTTGCACTAGATAAGATTTCAAATTTCTGTCTCCCACCAGGTAATACACAACTCCCTCTCTCATCTTGACAGTCGGAGGGGGGGGGGGTACGTGAGAATGTTGTTTATTGACTTTAGCTCTGCTTTCAACATCATAGTTTCCAGCAGACTGGCTGGCAAGCTGATTGAGCTGGTTCTGAACACTCCCCTGTGCGCCTGGATCCTGGACTTCCTGACCGCGAGGTCCCAGGTCATCAGGGTGGGCAGACACACCTCCAGACCCCTCACCCTAAACACAGGATCCCCCCAGGGTTGAATCCTCAGCCCCCTAATGTACTCCCTACATACATGACTGTTCAGCTGGCCAGGTTCAGCTCCAACAGCATCATCAAGTTTGCGGATGACACAGTGGTGGTGGGCCTGATCTCCGGTAACATTGAGAAGGCCTACCTAGAGGAAGTTGCTAACCTGTCACTGATGCCAAGACAACAGCCTTATGCTGAATGTCTCCAAAACTAAGGTGCTGATTGTGGACTTTAGGAGGACACAACAATATCGGAGGACTTACACATCATTGTGGATTAGTGGGACTGCTGTGGAGAGGGTGAGCAGCTTCAGGTACCTGGTAGTCCACATCACAGAGGATCAGACTTGGACTACACACACTGACACTGGTGAGGAAGGTGAAGCAGCGCCTCCACCATCTCAGGCAGCTGAGGAAGTTCCGAGTCTTCGGTGGATCTTTCAGGCATTCTTCGCTGGTGCGGTGGAGAGCATCCTGACAGGAAGAATCACTGCCTGATTCGGTAACAGGATGTAACAGCGTTCGGCTGAGCGCACTATTGGCACTCAGTGTTGTGCCTGAACGCGTTCATATTTTGGGCGAACGTGAACTGAACGTTACTGTATTACTGCCTGATGAACGTTACTGTGAACGCACGCTCTCTGTTTAACTTCGTTCAATAGGGTGCCAGATTTCTATAGAGCCTTCCAGGTGAAAACCCGGCTAAAACACACCGTAAACAGGCAATATGTAGCGGAAAAAACACCCAATCTGGCAACACCAGCCACCAGTGTCGCACTGCCGCATGCGTCATCAAAACAAAGCGTTAAAGCATCAATGGGGGAATGCTGTCCCCTCAATGTTAATGTAAACTTGGTTGGATAAGGATTCAAAATTGGATATGAAGATGTGAACTGTGAACTTAGTTCAAAATGTTTAATTATGAACTATGAACTGAAGTAGTTCATTTAAAAATTTCGTGAACTGAACTTTGAACTAATTCATGTAGAAAGTGAACTTTCCCAACACTGTTGGCACTACACTCCCCACCCTGCAGGACCTGTGCTCCAGGAGGTGTCAAACCAGAGCCTGCAGGATCATGAAGGATCCTCGCCACCACAACAACAAACTGTTCAAACTGCTGCGGTCAGTCAAGCAAGAACAGAGACTACAAATTGAGTTTCTTTCCACAAGCCATCAGGACTGTGAACTCTGACCTCACCAGAGCACACATGCTTATGACTTATGACATACATACATGCAGACATAGTCTATATTCATCTTATCCTTATTCTATTTTTTTTTTCATATTTTTTACATTTTCATCGTGCCTTTTATAAAAATGTTTTTGTATTTCTCATTCCTGTTTCTTTTTTTTACTCTAAATATTCGGATTCTGATCCCTCCAATTCAAGTTATGTTCAGATAGTCCATCGCCACTTTTCATTTCACTGTCCTGTATCCTCTGTGTATGTGACAAATAAAGTTCTTGAATCTTTAAATGTTATACATGTAGTTTATTCGTATTAGGCCTACACACACACACCACACACAATATTATATATATACTGTATATATATTCCTTTCATTGTTAATATTTGTTAAAGATTGCCAGAGTGCTATGCCCGCCTTCTTTTCGTGTCATATTTTGTAGCAGGAGATTTCAAACGTTATCTTCTGGACGCCCCGCCCATATGTTCGAAGTGAGGCGCTGTGAGCCAATCAGTGTTGAGGAGGCGGTTTCCGGGTTAAGCTGACTGGCTGGTTTGAAAAAAAGCAGCACGCGTGGTCCGGTTTAAAGTTTTAAAGCTCGGAGGCTCGGTCGCTTGTTTTCATCCAGTCTACTCTCAGTGAAAGGGTAAAGGACTATACGTCTCTCGGCCGGGGCAAGACAACAACTTGGTACGGTTTTTTTTTCCAATTTGTTTTATTTATTTATGTTTCTTCGTTCTTCCGTCTGTATTGTTTGTTAAAAAAACAAAAAACAAACAACTTTTTGTTACTTTCATCAATGAATACAAAGCACACTACAACTTGGCTGGCATGCTAATACTGTTGCTGGTCATTGTTAAAACGTGTTTTCGTTGAAGACAAGGTCGTTCCTGCAAGTAACGCGAAGTTGTGCGTGTGCTGCTTACAGTAAGAAGTCACTCACAAGCGTCATCATGGGAACCATGGAAAGTAAATTGTCTGTCGCGTCAACGCCGAAAGCAGAACCGCACAGACGCATCAAGACCCTCAAGGACGGCCATCTAATCGACCCCCGCTCTCCGTCCACACGCATCAACCGCACACCTATCCAGGTACGTGAGTGTGTGAGTGTGACAGATCTGGTTAAACTATGAATTTGTGATGCATTGCTACACAGTGATTTCAAAAAAGAGTTTTGTAAGCTGGTCGAACCGTATAAATAAATACGTGTTTACTGCTTTTTAGGTGGCTGGGCCTTTTGAGGAATCTGTCGAGGAGAAGACTGCGTGTCCACAGCTTTCCTTGGACCCCAGGTCGCCTACTATCGGCATTGTCCGCACTCCTGCTAGAGATTCCATGAGAGGTAGCAACACATTCCTCTGGGACACTCATTTGCACATGTAGGTCCTATAAACGTCATGGAAACGTCATTTTAAACTTTCATTCTTTGCAGAAACCGTCGGCTCCTTTGCCCGTCGCCTCGGCATGCTCTTCCACAGTGAGGTCCCGGACAAAGTCTCCCAGGGGCATCTCCTGCCCTCCTGCCTCAACCTGGAGGAGGAGCAGCAGGAGGTGGTGGAGGAGATCGTGGGAGAAGAGCACAAGGTGGTGGTGGCTGGCATCCAGAGTTCCGGAGAGCCTCTCCTCTCCCGCCAGCCCTCCCAGAACACAGCCTCCATGGCCGTGCACGCCACGCTCCTCACCACCCCGGTGCTGCCCGTCGAGTGTGTGGGTTCCTCCAGTCCCTTCTTCCTCCTGGAGGAGGCGCAGGTGGAGGAGGTCTACCTGGACACGGAGGACCTGACGGTGGAGGAGGCGGAGGAGGCCAAGGAGTCTCCCCTCCACAAGAGGCTGAGCATGAGTCTGATCACGTACCATGAGGGAGTGTCCCCGGGTCAGCTCTCCACCGAGGTTCAGGTGCACAACAGCCCTGCCTCGCCCCCAACAAACCCCGGCGCACTGACCACAGAAGAGTGCGACCACTCCTACGCCGTCCCGTCCATTTCCGTCAACGCAGACTGCCCTCCAAGCCCCGCCCAGGTTTCCACCCTCGAAGTCGCTGTCGAGGCCCCTTTCGCGCCAACATCCCCAGAGCGACCAGAAGATGCAGCACAGGCGCCCACAGAAGAGCAGCCGTCAACAGACGTACCCCAGTGTACTGCCGCAGCCACCACCGCTGATACACTCACACTCCCAGTGAAGTCGAGCCCTCCCCCGAGCCAAGAGCAGCCACTACGGCCCTCCACCGGCATCCTGTGTCCCACCTTTGACCCGAGGAGCCCCAGTCAGGTGGTGTTCAAGCCCCAGTGGCTGGGGAAGGGCTTCGGCACCACCGGCCTCAGAGCCCGGGGTGGGCGTGGCTTCAAGGGAGGCTCCTCCCCCCTGGCGGTCCGCGTGGCTGTTAAGAACGTCAACAACGAGAACAAGGGCCAGTCCTCCTCCAAAACAAAGCAGAAAGGTGTGTATCCAAGACACAATGTGGGTTTTTATTATTAATAACCTATGTCCAATGTCATGTCCAAAGAGTATGTGTACCAAATTTGCTACTTTAGATTTAGACTTTAGATTTTATTTTTTAAGTTTTCCCAAAATGTTCACTCTTCAGAATTCTATTAGCTTCAGCATGTCACATAAGGCCAAGTTTCAGAACTTTTTATTCAAGAGGAATTACAGCGCCGCCTGTCTGAAGTGGGGCCAAACTTTTTGGAGACCTACTTTACCCGTAGGGGTAGGGTAGGCTGGGGTATGGGTTCCCATAGCACCCATACTCCAGCCTGTGACAAAAGTTCAAATTCGTCTGTCAGGTCTGTATACGGGTAAAGCAGGTCTCCAAAAAGTTTGGCCCAACTTCACAGACAGGGTAATGATTATAATAAGAAGAATCCCTAGAATAACAATAGATATCCAGTTTCACTGTGAATACAATAATTACGTCTGGTTTGTTTATGATGCGACTTGCAGCCCTGTTTAAAATGTAATGTGTTTTGAGGGTTTACAACGTTAGTTCTTGCTCTGATTTCCTCTTTTTCAAACCACGTCGGAGGGGCCAATGTCTTTGCCCCAAATTGTAGGCAATTCTTTTTTGGCACATTGATCCCTGCATAGGAATTAATCATTAGCCATACCTCTCTGTTAACTTGGTTGTGGAATAGGGATGTTTCTATGGCGGGGGGGCGGCTGTACACTCACTAAGTTTGACTCCTCCCTCTTCATTTCAGCAAATGGACTGTCCGAGGGCCGGTCTCCGTTGCAGATCCTTAAGACCAACTCTCCCCGGGACAAGCAGTCTCAGGTGAATCACCCACACAGTCCTTGATGCACTGATAACCTTTTCCTGTTTGAAAAACAAAACAAGGGATTCTGAAAAGCACCTTGTTAACACATGTAACTCATTTTAGAAGAAGCTGAAGGCCTCCACCCCAGACAGGCAGAGGCTTGGGCAGGTGGAGCGCAGAGTCCTCCTGACCGTAGCTCTGGATCAGGAGAACCGATGAGGAGGAGGAAGAAAGTCATCCAAAATCTATCTTTTTTTTTTATGTTATAAAAACAAACTTTTAAGTGTCTTTAAAACTGGATCATTGTTCTTTTTCATTTTTGCCACCTCTGCTTTGCCTTTGTTTCATTTTTCAATGTTTTGCGTCCTTTTTTGTAAATAAATAAATTAATGTGCTTTATTTTTTGATGCCACTCCATTCCTATTTGAACAGACCCTTTGTAAATGCCATACTATGTACCTGTTATTGTTGTCACAAGTATTAAATACTAAGCAAACTTGTGTGTTTGGCGAATGGCTGTAGTTTCTCACACTTGTTTGCCTTTTAAACAGGTTCCGGCTTAGTTTGGGGTGATGAGCGAGGGTAAACAGAAAATTTGATGCAGGAACTGGTTTGGATTAGCATAAATTCTTCCCAAGAACTCCCAACTAGAACGATTGGTTTTTGGATGTAATTTGTAGGTGTCTTGTGGAAGAATTTGTAAGACCACGCGGTGATGCAGAATTCCAAATTTATTAGAAATAATTCAGAAAGGTACTATGGCATCGCCAAGCACAGCATGTATCCAGTGTGGCCAGAAAAGGCAGTCCAAATCCTACGGAGACCTGGTACTCTATGGAAACCAATGCAGTAAAAGGGGGAAATGTCACCATACAGATTATGTTCATTTGCATTTCGTAGCCATTATCATCCACGTACGCGTGCACACACACTGGTACACACCGGGTCCTCTGGTAAATCTAAAGAGATGGGTCATATTTTGTGCTCAGCGAGGCATGCGTTTTCATTGGATAATCCCGTCTGTGGATCCGGACGGCTGATTCAAAGCACTTCTCATGACTAGCCAGGTGAGGAACAGGGCAAAATAAAACATCAGACCCCCCCCCCCTCTCCCTCCAAGTAAACGTCGTCTATCAAACACACACAAAAATAAATGGTCGCTAACAGATGTACACACACGACAAATCTATTCTATGTGGGTATTTAGAAAACAAAGAAAGACAAAAGTCAAAGTACAGAATCAAGGAAATATCTACCATATGCTAAATAGTTTGAAACAAAAAACCCTCAAATGCTCATACATTATTTGATATTTTAAGTTATTGTATGATATAAACTAAGCTTATACCCTGCTGCATGGCCTACGTTCGTCCTAATGGGACGGGTATCTGTGTCTACACTCAATCAGTCACTACTTTTCCATTTGGCAACTGTTCTCATTAGGTGATCCTCCAATTACTGCAGGACATGTGCATATAGTAGTTGACTTGAATCGTGAGTCATATAGCTCACTATTGATGAGACACCCACCCTCCCCACTACCACCCCCTCTCGCTCCCACCCACCCTACTACCTCCAAGCCTATAACTTGAGAGTAACGAAAATGAAATGTGTGAGAGATCAAAAAGTGATTTGCTTGATAAAACTCCTTTCCGAACCCTTCTCCAACATCTGATAGGACTTGGCACAGTAAAGATCATCTCTTTCTCTCTCCCTCATGCTAAATGTGTAGTGTTATGTTTCCTCAGCCCATATCCCTCCCTAGATAACCAATTCCTCCCCCCTTTGTGTGGTTCTCCGCCTTGTCTGCTGTTAGTGACTTCATTGCAGGTTGTGGTCAGACCCTCCCCTGTGTTAATTTTTTTCTCTCCCTGGGTTTGTGTTGCTGGTAGACGCTGAGGTGGTGGTCAGTTCCATATCTTGAGGAAGCTGTCCCATGAGCCCGTGCAACACGCCATGCCGTCCGTGGACACACCGATGCAGCTCACTCTGTTGTCGTGACCGGCCAACACGCCTGAGAGAAATAAGGATTTGAATATTATTTGCAAATATAGAGAAGCGCTTTCACTTTAACAAAGATGAACATGAACAAAATTGTACTCGTTTTCTTACTTTCCAAATGGAATCATTGCACCACGATTTTACATACTTTAATGAAATTGTTGTTAAAATCCATTATAATGGGTAATGGGTAATAGCTAGTCAACATAACAAAATATAGATTGATAGATAGATGGGCACTTTTTTTTATCTCCAAAGGGAAATTAAGGTGTTAATGAATAAAGTACCATCTATCCATCTATTTATATTTTGTTATATTGACTAGCCTATTATAAGATAAGATAGAACTTTATTAATCCCAAGGAAATTCTTGTGCTAGAGGTTGCTCAAAATACCAACAACATATGCATAGCAATAGAATAATAAACAATAGAATAATACAATAATTAATAAAATTTACAAATTTGAAGGATTTTGTACATTTATTATTTTATTATTCTATTATTTATTATTCGATTGTTTATTGTTCTATTGCTATGCTACTAATCTATTGCTATGATATGCATACTTGAACATAGTAAACCTTGTGCAACACAGATACTTCCATTCCTCTCTCTCTCTCTCTCGCTCTCTCTCTGTCTCCTACCAGCCTCCCCGTGTGTCACTCACCCACTCTCTCAGCCTTCAGGGTGTCCCAGATGTTGACGTTGAAGTCGTCGTAGCCGGCCAGCAGCAGGCGTCCGGAGCGGGAGGGGGCCAGGGAGGTCACCCCGCACATGATGCTAGAGTCCTGGTAGGTCATGAGCTCCTGGTCGGCCCGCATGTCATACAGCTTGCAGGAGGCGTCGTCCGACCCCGTGATCACGGCGTTCCCGTTTGGGAAGAACTGCGAGGGAAGTGACGTGCGATGGGAACGTTTAGTTCGCTTCTCTCAATGTGGTTCGTTGAGGCAAGACTAGTTGTGCAAATGGGACTTTTTGTGGGATTTAATACATAATCCCGAAAGAGGTTACTAATATAATACTCTATTTACCGGTACTCTTTTTATGGATAAATAATTTTCTCGTAATAAAGTGAGACAATTGTCATAATCATAATCATAATCAATCAATGAATTTCCGTAGCCCCAAAAGGCTTGAAAGACACTGGTCTCCTTCGGGTGTCTGGGGTACCATGTGGCACCCCGATAGCTCCTAAATGGATAAACAGTGAACAACAGGCCCTATATTCCCTCCTCACCCCGATGGAGTTGATGTCGCTCTCGTGGCCCCCGAAGGTCTGTCTGCACGTGCCATCCCGGATGTCCCACAGCTTGGCGGTGAAGTCGCACGCCCCGGAGATGAACATGTTGAAGTCCGGGGACACGGCCAGGGACATGCAGTCGCCCAGGTGACCCGCGAACACCGTCTTCTCCGTGCCAGTCTCGATGTCCCACATCACGCTGGGACACCGGGGAGGGAGGGAGGGGATGTTACTAGAGGTCATGACCCCTGCGCCATGCAGATAAGATCTCGGGTGGCAAACAGTCGCTTACCAAGTGCAGTCTCCTGAGCTGGTGATGATCTCGCTGTCATTGACGAAGCGGCAGCAGGACAGGTAACCTTGGAAACGAGAAGAGGAGGAGGTCGTCCACGGTTACAATGTACCGTCAGAAGAACAGAGTCTCAAAAGAAGAACAGTCTTAAAAAGAACACTCCTCGTACCGGTGTGGCCCGCCAGCTCGCGCATGACCTTGACGTTGCCGTCCTTGCCCTTGAGGTTGTAGATGGAGCACATGTTGTCCAGACCGCCACAGGCCACCATGTTGCCAGAGGGGGCGTAGGAGCAGGTCATGACCCAGGACGATTTCAGAGGGATGGCGCTCACCTGGAGAGACACACACACAGGCAGGATCATCAGACCTGGAAGGCGCTTTACTCAATGTAACAATGACACAGAGAGTGGGTACTGCAGTGCAACGTCACAACATTGTGGTGAGGTTAGCGTCTTGCTCCCCAGACTCCAAGCTCAATCACGTTGCCAGGTTGAGGACACTGAGCGAATGCGAGAGCAAGAGTGGCCAAGTGCAACATTTGCGACGAGTGCCACATTTCATTAGCTAATGTATACCTTTGCAATTACCTTTTTGTTTGCATATGATAAATCATGTGGATTTTAATAACTCAATGTCAATATTAGCAAGAGGCATGGCTGGCTATGTTCACGGTCACACAGATGTAACCTAATGTCAGGGGAATGTTTAGCGAGACCAAAACGGACGTTCTGACCCGGAATGGACATTTGAAGGGAGAATACACTGGCTGTAGCTTTGTTGCAGGAGAAGGCGTCGCTGATGACATATCATGGACAATGTAGGATTTAGTACAGTAAATGTTTTCCATATGGTACTTTTAAGTCATCCCTAGTGATCTATGAGCCAGACTCAGACTAAAACACAATTTCTATGCAAAACTTAGAGGGTAGGGTGCGTTGGCGCTGCATAGAGATTTAACTACATTGTCCTGAAGAAGTGTGGACAACTGGGCCAGTTTTACCTTGTTGGTTGTAATGGTGTCCCAAACGATTAGTTTACCATCCTGGGAAGCACTCACACACAACCTGGTCGAGGAAAGAAAGGAAGAATGGCCAAACATACAGAGATTAAACACACTGGAGACATCCTGACCATCCAATCTGATTTATTAATCCAATTAAAAGTAGTGTAGTGCCTTTTGTGTTTCAGCATTTATTATTTGTACTTTTATTACTATATTCCAAAAAATCTGGATTTACATTCCAAAAAGAAAACCTGCTCCTTGGGCTGTAAAGACTGTAAACAGTGTGGATATTTGATTCTTTGGCTGCACATTCCACTGAGCATCGCCACTTTTTCATTTCACTGCATATCCTGTATGTGTATAATGTGACCATTAAAGTCCTTGAATCTTGAATCTTGAGAGCATGTAAATACATATGATATACACGTGAGGGTGTTTACTTGGACTCTGTGCCCCAGTGCATGGCATAGATCTTAGCCAGGTGGCCCCTCAGGGTCTTCCGGGTCTTCAGCTGGACGCGGGGCACCACGGTGACCGACGCCGTGGCCTCCTCCAGGGAAGTGTCCTTCACCTCCTTGCGGGCCTCCTGGAGACGCCCAACACACACACAGACACACACACAGGAACACACACACACAAAAACACACACACAGGAACACACACACAGACACACACACAGGAACACACACACAGGAACACACACACAGGAACACACGTCAACACTCACACTTCTCACCTCCGCCTGAATCTGTCTTTATTATCGTTAAACAAACACATCTTGACGCGACGATCACATTGTTAAAAAGTGAGACGGCCCCAATCAAAGGTCACATGTTTTTATGTAAATAGTGAATATGAATGAGTAGGCCTATCTGTATATAGAGTATATACACATATAGATAGATAGAGAGAGAGAGAGATAGAGAGAGAGAGAGAGAGAGAGAGAGAGAGAGAGAGAGAGAGAGAGAGAGAGAGAGAGAGAGAGAGAGAGAGAGAGAGAGAGAGAGAGAGAGAGAGAGAGAGAGAGAGAGAGAGAGAGAGAGAGAGAGAGAGAGAGAGAGAGAGAGAGATAGATAGATAGATAGATAGATAGATAGATAGATAGATAGATAGATAGATAGATAGATAGATAGATAGATAGATAGATAGATAGATAGATAGATAGATAGATAGATAGATAGATAGATAGATAGATAGATAGATAGAGATAGATAGATAGATAGATAGATAGATAGATAGATAGATAGATAGATAGATAGATAGATAGATAGATAGATAGATAGATAGATAGATAGATAGATAGATAGATAGATAGATAGATAGATAGATAGATAGATAGATAGATAGATAGATAGATAGATAGATAGATAGATAGATAGATAGATAGATAGATAGATAGATAGATAGATAGATAGATAGATAGATAGATAGATAGATAGATAGATAGATAGATAGATAGATAGATAGATAGATAGATAGATAGATAGATAGATAGATAGATAGATAGATAGATAGATAGATAGATAGATAGATAGATAGATAGATAGATACTGATACATAGATAGATAGCTAGATACTGATAGATAGATAGATATAGATTAATATATATTATACACGTACAGTGATCTGATCTTTAATGGCCTCCGCCTCTTTTCTCAGGTCCTCTAGTTCACCCATGGCGGCGGTGGCAGTGTGGGCTCTCAGGAGCGGTCCCCGGAGCAGACACAGGGACAAGCAACGAGTTTATGCAAAAAACGCTGGTGCTGGCTGAAAAAATAAAATAAACGAAGAGAAGAAAAGAAGAAACAGAAGAAAGAGAAAGGGAGAAAACCACAAAAACTTTTATTTTTAATTGTGTTGTGCCTGTGATATGAATACTGTGATACTTTATTTATTTACTACATTATTATCTTCATGTTTGTTTAAGTAGGCTATTTATTATGTAAGAGGGTGACAGGGGCCCTCCAGTATATTTAGTTTTATTCTTTTTGATAAAAATGTCTATCAATCAATTCATTGAGCCAATTGCACTGTAGGTACACCCCTCGACTTTGGGCCCTGGGTACTCAGTCCCACTTTTCCCCCCATTCCGACGCCCCTGGACCCACCGCGGACTAATACGTGTCCACGTTTTACCCGCCAGCTTCACTTGGACACCCGCGCGTTCCTGAAAGCATGCGGCCCCGCCTGGGCTCCTGGCTCCTGTTGCTCTAAGCCGGGGCTGCTTTGCAATTCAAACTCGACCTTAAACTACTTTGCAAACATCCACATACAGCGACAGATACACCCACGGGTCCTGGTTGCGTGTGAGTGTGTCGTGTGTGTCGTGTGTGTGTGTGTGTGTGTGTGTGTGTGTGTATGTATGTATGCGTGCACGCACACCACGTAAGCACTTTTGGTGTTGATGAATAATTAAAATATTGAGGCATAACAATCCGAATCGTCTCTCTTTTATTACGTGACTCTCTCGGGCACATGTCCACACCCAGGCAGCAAGCAAACCCAAACCAGTATGTCCTGAAACAATATCCTCAACATCATCTTTACACACTCTTTCATTTTTCCTGTCACATGCCTTTCATCAAGCACAGACACAGGTACACATGGTATACTTACATGTTTATCTCTTTAAAAAATGTCTGTGTAATCATCTAATGGACAAACTGAAGCTAATTCACTGTGAGGAATATAATCCAGGCACTTTCATGAGTGAAGTGTGCCTCACATTTCTGACTTATTATAATCTAGACAATAGATACTTTCTCTGGAAATGTGTTCAAAATGAAGATCACAATTGTTTAGCTGAGTCCCTTTCACAACAATACAACACAGATCTCACCACACATAACCGGCTTCACAACCAGAGTGAAAACTACGTTTCTCTTCACTTCTCATGGATTTCATGAATCAATTTCCAAATTCGTAATTCATGAATCTTACCTGGCAAAGTGATAGGATGTTCAGTTCCCTCTTGATTTTATCGCATGAGTCCCCGAAGCAATCTCTTTCTTTCGCTCTGTGTATTTGAATGTGTGTTGTGCATGTCAAAACTCCTCACCCGGTTCATTTGCCTCTAATTTGTTTGAAGAGGGGAGGAGGGAGTGACTCTGTGGAAGAAACCTATTTTTTCTGAATTGACTGACACGAGGCTCACTTTTAAACAATAGTTCCATGATAGCTGGCCGAGGCAGCTCTATTTTATTTTATTTTAATTTATTTAAAGCATAGGCCTACTCCAACAGGTCAAGAAGGTCCCCCGTGCAATCACATGGGACTTGACGAAAGAGTCACAGTCCCACAATGGAAATAGCAAACAACTGAATGACTCCATGAGGTTGATATCAAGGGGGCCTCTATGGCTTTATCCCACCAGGATTTAGGATGCAGTAATGGTGTTTGTAGCCGAGGCCTGAGTGTTTTAGCTGTGCCCTTTTTGCCATTCTGTCCTGCCATTGTTCCCGTGTGATTACATGATTGTGCCAGGGGTGGCTGGATAGTGGAGTGCATTAACGCAGACAGACAGACAGACAGACAGACAGACAGACAGACAGACAGACAGACTGACAGACAGACAGAGAGACAGGGAGAGAGCGAGGAAGGGGGGAGGGAGGGGAGGGAGGGTGTGAGGGAGGGTGTGAGGGAGGGAGGGCCGATAAGAGGCCAGCCAGCAGCAGCAGCAGCAGCAGTGTCAGCAGCAGAGTGAGTTTTAAATCCTAGTGGCTGAGATTTTAAAGGGAAGCCTTTTGGATCAAATCTGCTCTCATCCGATTATTGACTGCTCTTTGCATCTGGATAAGAGATGGACAGTGGGAGGGAGGGAGGGAGTGAGGGTGGGACAGTGGGGGTGAGAGTGGAGGGGGAGATGAGCACTTGTGAGACGGGACGAGATTCGTAGGAATGTGCAGGATTTACACCTGCGTGCTCCGAACCAAAAGGTCTATGAAACACACAACTCAATGTATTTTTGTTATCTGCTTTGTTATGATCTTTGTTGTAGTGTCCTAAATACTTACCCTATTTGTCACAGTATTGTTGTACTGATACTATGTCGAGTCAGGTTTAGTTACTGCAATAGTTAAGATATTGTTAAGGAATACTTTTTTGCTAACACAATTACGCAATTAGTGTCAATTGCAGGACACTTCTACCAACATATTTCAGAAATTATCAATCAGAATAGAAAATAACAAACAAAATGGTGTCCTCTGTCAAAGACCATTATCGCCAAAGCAACATCCCAAGCTGATCTAATATTCATTATTTTGCGCTATATGAGTTATAACTAAATAACACTGAATTTAATATATCCATTCGAAATAAATTCAATATCTCAAAGCTCAAACAAACTTTTTGTGCTACTTCTAAAAAGCTGAAAGAGGGACACAAGTTGTAACTCATTTCTACAGAAAACTGAAACCTGGGAATAAATGTGATGATTTCATGAAGTGACTTTCACGGCTATACCCAGGTTTACAGTCTTGTTCAAAAACAAAAGTGTAAACTGTAATTCCAAAATACACGTTCCTGAAAATGACAAATGGAGGAGGGTAGAGGGTGGGGGTCAATTTCACCCAAGTCAGCCAAGCAGGGGTGACATAACTACATGAACGGAGGTGGAGGAGATGGTTTTGCAAAAACACACGTAAACATCAACATGAATGAACCCTCACTCACCAGGGGATGCTCTTGGTCGGTTGGCCTAGGAGACGATGGTGCTTCCCTGGGTGTCTGGCATAAGTTCGATCCCCCTCTCACTCCACTTTCTCCTGGACATTCACTGGTGGTGGTGGTGGCACACACACACGGTGGGTATATTCCTCTGCGTGTTTGTGTGTATGTTTGTATCTGTATGTGTGTGTATGTCTCTCTCTCTCTTCACTGCTCCTATGAGAAACAGATGAGGATTGGAGGGATGAAGGGAGATCAGTGATTAGGGGATAAAACCCTGGGATGGACAGAGAGAGAGAGAGAGAGAGGCGGGGGGGGGGGGGGGGGTGGGGAGGCAAGGGTGGCAAGGGAGAGAGAGAGAGAGAGAGTGAAAAGTATGGGAATAAACCAAACAAGGTGTGGAGTCTGGTCACAGGATCAAAGGACGTGTGAGGGTTCAACCAGAGGAACCAGAAATCAGGGGATGGAAATCACGGAGGGGAGGGATGGTCTGTCCAGAGAGAGAGAGAGAGAGAGAGAGAGAGAGAGAGAGAGAGAGAGAGAGAGAGAGAGAGAGAGAGAGGAGAGAGAGAGAGAGAGAGAGAGAGAGAGAGAGAGAGAGAGAGAGAAAGGATAAATAGAGGACTGGAGGATATGGCTTTTTATGGAGCTCTGATGCCCGGTGACTGCTGCTGTATGACTGGCTGGGGGGCTTTGTGTTGTGTCAACCTGAGGAGAGGTTAATATTAGCAGGTTCATGGGCAGCGTATAGCTGGTATTGGCAGAGCCCCGGGGACCAGAGACCAGAGACCAGGGGACCAGGGACCAGAGAGAGAGAGAGAGAGAGAGAAGGGACCAGGTATTGGCAGAGCCCCGGGGACCAGAGACCAGAGACCAGGGGACCAGGGACCAGAGAGATTGAGAGAGAGGAGAGAGAAGGGACCAGGTATTGGCAGAGCCCCGGGGACCAGAGACCAGAGACCAGGGGACCAGGGACCAGAAGAGAGAGAAGAGAGAGAATGCGACCAGGTATTTGGCAGAGCCCCGGGGACCATTTTGGAGACCAGAGACCAGAGGGACGCAAGGACCAGAGAGAGAGAGGAGAGAGAGAGAGAATGGACCAGTATGGCAGAGCCCCGGGGACCAGAGACCAGAGACCAGGGGACCAGGGACCAGAGAGAGAGAGAGAGAGAGAGAGAGAAGGGGACCAGGTATTGGCAGAAGCCCGGGGACCAAGACCAGAGACACGGGGACCAGAGCAGAGAGAGAGAGAGTGAGAGAGAGAAGGGACCAGGTATTGGCAGAGCCCCGGGGACCAGAGACCAGAGACCAGGGGACCAGGGACCAGAGAGAGAGAAGAAGATAGAAGGACCAGGTATTTGCGAGGCCCCTGGGACAGAGACCAGAGACCAGGGACCAGGACCAGAGAGAGAGAGAGAGAGAAGAGAGAGAGAGAAGGGACCAGGTATTGGCAGAGCCCCGGGGACAATTTTGCAGCCAATTTTGTCCTATCACACTTTATTCAGTACACCTTTATATTGCTCTCCACTCAGGTCAGCTGCCATCATGTCTGACCACCACTACTGAGGTGGTGCAGGCTGCAATACTACCTGCAGGTCTATGTTTAACACACACACACACACACACACTCAACATGGAGGAGGACATGTTAGCATTGTAGAACCGGTACTTCTACACATACGTAGATAGAAACAAACAACACGTGTTTGTTTGAATGCGGATCCCCAATGAGGCCGGCGTTGCAAGAGTGAGACGGGAGGCCAGAGAAATCCCAAAACAATGGAAAACACTGGCTTGACCTCACCTGGATTAGGAGCTAACGCCACGTTCATCACAATCCAGGATCAATATTTGTGTGCGTTTTGTTTGTTTGTGTGTGTGTGTGTGTGTGTGTGTGTGTGTCTGTGGATGGATGGATACATGTCTTAATCAGGAGTAATTAAGTACTATCTTATCTTATCTTAAATTGAGCCCTGAAATACTGTACTTTCGGTAACCTCTGCTGACCTTGAAGTTGGGATGCATCTCTGAGGAAGACTTGTAAAGATCTTGTTAAACTAGAGAAAGAACCACAACACAACTGTCGCTGTGGATAAAAGCGTCTGCCAAATGCCCTAAATGTAAATGTAAATGTAAGTATCATTTGAGACATAAAGCCTGGGTGGGGGGTAGGCTACCCCTAGTCTGTGTGTGTGTGTGTGTGTGTGTGTGTGTGTGTGTGAGGAGGGGGGATTATAATCCATTAGGCCTTTGTGCTTCACCAGCTCCATGTATTCAGGAGCACATCACCGTTCACTAGTAGGATGAGGAGCACATTGGAGTAGAAGCGAGTACTTTTAGCAGTACTAGTACAGGGAGCAGTAGAACACACATGATGAGGACAGAAGGGAAGAAAGATGGACAATTTGTAACTTTTTAAGTGCCGCTACCACGGAAACATATTGAACGTGGTGATCTTGCATCACCGTTGAACCTAATGACTATTAATGCAGGCCACCCCAGCACCACCAGCACCACTACAGTGCACAACCCACAACCATGGTCTGTCGAGCACAGTACAGGCGCCATGTGAGTTTTCACCTCACGCACCCAAAACCGGCAACAGCCTGGACTCGGTGATTAAAACTTCTTACATAACTGGTGCTAATCACGTTAGCACTAGCGCGCATATGAGCGACGGGGCGGACGCTAACCGCGCCGTCCTGTGATGTACCCACTACTGTACTTAGAGTATAATTAGAAGCGCAGACAGACAGTCTCTAAAGGAGGCTGCGGGCCGGCCGGTGTGTAGAGGATTGCCGGAGATGCATTATGTGCATAATATGTAACTCAAATGTGAGCAGTAGATTTAGATTAACGCTCCTTTTAGGGCCTTTTAGGGTCCTCTCTGGTGGTTGTGGGGCGGGGGGGGGGTCTGTTCAGCACGAGGGGCATGGACGGGGTTAATGCCCAGGCCCCATTAACAGAGGCTCTCGACCCAGTTCTTCTCCTGCAGCTGTGGGGGATTATAACACAGGGGTGGGGGGAGTGAGAGAGTTAATATAGGCCATAACCAGCACTTGACACACTACCTAATGCACCAGGAGGAGGAGGAGGAGGAGGAGGAGGAGGAGGAGAGGGAGGACTGGGTGGTGGTGGATGCTGCTGGTCCCACTGGGGAGTAGGAAGATGGGAGCAGGGGACACAGGGAGTTGCTCCACTGAACGGGAATGATTAAATGATCTCTTGTTGGATTACTATTCCATATTCTAAATGGGAGATTTTTTTAAAGCTTCATAAACAAATGCACTCATTTATGAGGGATTACCCGTAATCCCTCTATTTCTATCCTTTTTTTACCCCTGTGGTGCTCCACTCCGGGCATGATTCCTGATCACCCGGTGGGAGGTGGGGTTGGTAGTCTGATTCCTTGTCTGTCTGTCTGTCTGTCTGGCTGTGGTTCTGCTCATAGGTCTGATTCTGACCACAGATACTCTCCGAAATGTACGTATATACAGTACACACTTCTTATTATCACATATTTTGATAGCCCAGATGCATCATCCAATTGCAGTAGGCATGCATGCTAGGATACACATAAGCGCCCTGCTACACAGAACCACATGATGCTTAGCAGGTCTAACCTCGATTAATAGCATTAAATAATTCACCATCCTTTAGCAGAAATAACAATATATTAAGATACAAAGACAAAGAGACATGTCCATGCTCCTGTCTTAAGTTATCTACATATATTCATGTATGCAGCTTGTTATACTTGTTATATCTGTGCTTGTCCTAGCTTGAGTGTAAACCCTTTCACTAGAGCATCACTTCTCTCTCTCTCACTCTGTTAATAGCATGTTATGTGGCATGCTACATAGGGCTCATCCACTTATTCATGTTTTTTGTTTTATTTCAAATATCTTAAGGGAGTGTGTAAGAAGACCAGTACACACACGCGCGCACACACATGCGCACACGCACCCATACACGCACAGCTTTAAAAAAAATATATACAACTAAATAATCAATACAGCAAATGTTCACGCAGGTGTGCTACTGAAATGGGAGTGGACCCAGGATTGGTTGCTCGGCAACAGGGCTTGGTTCTATGATGGGATGCCGCTGGAGTCCAAAAGCAGCACCTTCAGTCTGTTGTGCGTGTGTGTGTTCCGGCTCTCAGAGCTCGTCCTTGCCCCCCGTCACCTCGCCCCTCCCCCTACTCCGCTCCTTGGACGGCAGGCTCCGCCCACTGCGGCCTGAGGGGGTATTTCCCTTTCTGTCCTCCGTCTTTGCCACACTCTGTCCATCCACCGCCCACAGTGACTCCACCTCCTCTCTTTCCTGGATGAAACGACGCAACAGTGTTGGGTTATTATATTGACTGTGATGAACAAAACAAACAACAAAATAAACAGATATGAACTGAAATGAAAATTGCCAAGAACTCAAGTGAACTCGGGTAGGTTAATGAATGATATATAGAGCGAGAGTATAGATAATGTACTGTAATAACTATATTACTTCATATACTATTTGCATTGTGACCTTTGTCACCATGCCGACCACCGTGTGAATGCAAATGAGCAGGTTCATAGTGCATTGGAGAAGCATATATATGTCTCTCTCTCTATGTATGTATGTATGTATGTATGTATGTATGTATGTGTGTGTGTGTGTGTGTGTGTGTGTGTGTGTGTGTGTGTGTGTGTGTGTGTGTGTGTGTCTCTCTCTCTCTCACCATGTCTCTATGGAGCTTCTCCTTGGTGAACCAGAGGGCCAGTGCACATCTCCTCCCCGCGGTCACCGCCATCACGCCGTGGGGGTTCACGGGGCCAGAGGAGAAGCCCACCAGCCGGCCACAGGCGGGCCTCACCCGGGCCTACACATAACCAGCGGGTGGGGGGGTTGGTGGGGGGTAGATGCTTCAGTTAGCAGACACACAGGTAATGCCCTCCTGAACTTTAAGTGTTGTCTGGTAGAGATTACTAATCCAATCAAATCCATTATGTGTGTGTGTGTGTGTATGTGTATGTGTATGTGTGTGTGTGTGTGTGTGTGTGTGTGTGTGTGTATGTGTGCATGTTAACCATTCATTTCATGCATGACTGTAACCATGCATTAGACAGGTATCGGGGGTGATATTCAGTACCAGTATAGCATACCGTATATCAATAAGGCATTCATATTTTATTTGATATATTTTTTTTTTTAAATACTCAAACTGACTGTCACTGTCTTGGCATCCCTGTTGGTGAAGAAGAGATCTCCGCCATCGAAGTTGTCATTCAGGTAGAGGATAGCGCTGTGAAAGAAACAGGCTTTAACATCAAAGCCAGCCACGTATACTCAAATTCAAACTTAAGGCCTACCTATTTACCCTCGCATCTGGCTTCTAGTAGTGTCCCTCAGCTCTCATTACAGCCAAATCGACCTGTTAGCCAGCACAAGCCTGCCACAAGTGCTGCCAATTTAGGTATTAGGTTAAGGATTTCTTCCAAGTTCCCTGTCCACCATGCCCCATCGCACCACAACACTGTCTCTGTTTCTAGTGTGTTGCTGTGATCATGACTGGACACCTGCACCCCACCTGACGGCTACCCCCTTGCTCACCAGCCAGCACCTAATCACCATGGACGATATGATTTTAATTTTTTTTAATTATACTTAAAATGTTTGCTTGTAATACTAGTATGCATGTCCATTATGTCACCCATTGCACTCCGAGCCATCGTTGGATCCCCACTCTGCGTTCCTTCGAAATATTAATATAATATATGATCTATATAATAATAATTATTGTTAATTAAGGGAGTTTTTTCTTGCCCTTTGGGGGGACTAGGGTTAAGGAGTGTTATAATGAAATGGAATGTAAAGCCCTTTGAGACTGTAACTGTGATTAAGCGCTGTACAAATACAATTGACTTGACTTGGCTTGACTTTTCCTGCATGAGTGAGGCGGTGGGCGTACCTGAGGTCTCTGTGTGTGAAGGCGGGCGGCTCCCTCCAGCAGTATCCTGTCTCCGGCTCCAGCAGACAGTTGTCCACATGCACGGGGTGAGACAGGTCCAGCCTGCCCTCCTGATCTCCTGGGGAACATGCACGTTCGGATGAGTCATGAGGTCAAGGGTCACAATTCAACAGAACACGGTGTCATTAACTCCCGGGTGCAGGTACACTGCAAACCTACAATATTATGAAGTCTATAAAAACAGTGCTATAAAAAATACTATTATTGAGCGACTATTACTATTGACGTCTAGGCCTACGGCACAAGAATTTCCGTCGGGATTAATAAAGTTCTATCTTATCTTATCTTATCTTATCTTACTATGACTACTACTACTACTACTACTACTACTACTTACTACTACTACTACTAATAATAATTAATAACAATACCCATAATAATCATCATAATTATAATTATCATATCGTCATAATCATGATAATACCGGTGAAGTCCTCTGGGGGTGCTATACCTGTGATTGCGGTTCGGCAGACCAGGTGTGTGAAGGAGAAGAAGAGTCCTGCGGGGCTCCTGAAGTAGGAATGCAGGAGAATCCTCGCCCTCTCACCCAGCTCATGAAGCAGCCTGGCGTCAGACTGGTTCACCATGCCATCCTGGGCCAACTGGGAGGGAGGCGCAGAGATAAAAACATCTTTTAAAAGTTCTCATGTTACCTTTTATTTACCGTTTGTTTGCTTTTTAATCCCATAATTTGTCTTTTATATCATGTAAAGTGTCTATGAGTAAAGATACTTCATATTTACTTCATATGAGAAGGGGCCCGACTGAAGCACCATATCCATTACACTGACAGGGGCCATGAAAGGGGGGGCTGCCTCATTATGGAGAGGACTTGTTGTGTAAAAAGCCCCTGTATAAAGACCCTGACCCTCCATCACCTATCTAGAGTAGCTTCTGTCAATATATCATGTAAAAAGGCTTCCATGTTGCATGAACATTCTGCAAGGGGGAAGATTACTAATGGCTGAAACTTGTTCTATTAATCCAGCATGTATGAAGTGCTTAAACTTTTTCTATTCCAATCTTACTGTACTGTCAGTGATATATTGCTGTTTCACTCTTTTTGGACAAATGTCCGGATTGTAAGTCGATTCGGGCAAAAGAATGCCCAGAATGTGTGCAAATGAGTCCTGGGGTTAACCTGACCCTGGTGTTCGAGTGTTGGTGTTAAAACCACCACAGCTGTGTTATTTACCTCCCCCCCCCCCCCCTCTCCTCCTGCCCCCCCCCCCCCCCCCCATCTCACCCACCTTTGCAGCCTTGAGGACTGTGAGCCCCTCAAACTTCTCATGGGGCGTGTGCGGTGATCGTCGCCCCCGGTAACCGTCCCCTGCTGATGCTGCAGCCTGCGGGGGGGGGGGTAGTTAAAAGAAAGAGTGTTGCATCATAATAAATATCTCCCGTATTTAATTCATTTAGTTGCTTGGTGATCCAATCAACAAAATTGCACCGCGCGGGCAGGGGGGGGGGGGGGGGGGCTTTACCGCAGCGAGCTGCAGGATGGTGTCACACTCTCGGTTGGTCATGACGCCGTCCAGCACCACGCGGTTGGTGCCGTTCAACGCCTCGTCATCCATGGTGATCGTGACTCCCACCCGGGGCGCGGGCCCACCTGGAGGAACAGGTGGAGTGAGACAGGAATACCCATGGTCTCCGCATGGGTGTTTTTCCGTATCATCAGTTATGGAAACTGAAAAACTATACATGTGAATTATATTATATCATATATTATATATAGCATTAAATAAGTAGTAAAGGTCCCCTATTATACCACCAGGTGTGATTGTGATTAGCCATTGCAAGCTGTTTCACAATTGCCATGTGACTACCGCCTAGTGACATCACAAGTGGGAATGTCCACCGAGATGTATGCTGACTAGATCAGTTTACCGGTCCACTGGTTAGGCTGGTAGACTGATCTAGTAATCATACGTCTAGGTGGACATTCACACTTGTGATGTCACTAGACGGTAGTCACATGGCAATTGTGAAATGGCTTGCGATTGTGAAATGACTTGGGGACATATGATGCTCACACCTGGTGGCATAATATGTCCCCTTTAAGTGTTAAAAAAATTTGGATTATCCTGTATTTTAGATAGTCATGCTTTTACTATACAGATTAGCATAGTGTGAGGAGTCTGCCAGATAAGCGCTTCACGTGTCAAATCAAGCCTTTGAATTGATTTGAACAACCAGATATGAGATATGAGAAAAGAGATTATATAGACACAGCTTGTGTGTTACCTCCATAAAATCCACTGTCATCCATCTCTTCCTCCTTCTCCTCCTCTTTCTTGCTCAGCTTTTCTTTCTCGGCTCTGAAAAGAGAATCACAATAAAAAAGATTGTGATTTATTGGGGGTGTAAACATTGATGAATGTTCCTGTCGGTGTAACCAATCGATCAATTGATGCAGCCCACCTCCAGGACTCCCTCAGTGATTCGGGTACCACATCCTCTGGGGTCCACAGATCCTACAAGGAAAGTAAGAATATTTAATAAGACATTGTTATTCACATCAGTTGTTTCATCGCGAAGGCTAACGTTTATGTGTGTATGTGTTGTGTATCCTTACTGCTTACCGGATCGATGAAATCAAAAGCCAGGTTCTCCTTTCCAAAATAGAGCAGTTTCTTCTCCTGCAGCGAGCGGTCCACGTAGCTTGCTAGCTCCTGTATGGGAAACGTGAGGCACATAGTGACAGAGACACACATACAGTAGGTTCTATTGAATATATGGTGGTCCTATTCTTCTATGTTTGAATGGGTGGACAACTGTATGTGCTATTAGGCATTATTAACTGAACAGTGATTCGTCACTGTTTATTTCTTTAATACTGGATGAGGAGAATGCATGAAATGTATACAGTATATGTCTCGGCAGTGGTGGAAGAAGTACCCAGATCTTTTATTCAAGGAAAAGTAGTGATGCCACACTGTAGAAATACACTGTTACAAGTACATTCCTGCATTGAAAATGTTACTTAAGCAACAGTACAAAAGTATTAGCATTAAAATATACTTAAAGTACAAAAAGTCCAGTCCAAGTACTCATGATGCAGAACGGCTCATTTCTGAATAAATAATAGATTATTTGTTTATAATTACTGATGCATTAATTTGTTTATTGCTTTAATTCAATATTTATATTTTATATATTATTGTATATACAGCTGGTCCCCGTGGGGACCAATGAAGCCATATTGATATAATATCATCATTTATTTATTGACTATATCTGGATGGCTAATTTTAATCAGCAAAGTAATTAGTAACTACATTTTTCAGTTAAAAGTAGTGGAGAAAAAAGTACTATAAGGTTTCAGAAGTAATATTTGGCTCTGAGATGTAGTGGAGTAGAAGTATAAAGTAGCAGAAAATAGAAATACTCAAGTAAAGTACAAGTACCTCAAAGTTGTACTTTCCAGTAGTTAAGTACTCACTTAAGTACAAAGTGCAGTACTTAAGTGAATGTACTTTCCACCACTGTGTCTAGGTGATGGTCTCCTCTACTGGAATTCAATATTTGTTTTAGATTACAATGAATAAATAAGCCCTGGTATAGTTGTAAATATTTAGAGTAATTAAGATCACATGATACCACATAACTTTAGCATGCAGTAAATATAAAACTTTATTTGTTACCGGAGACGGCTGGTTGTCTGTGTCCTGTGGCACTGTGTCTCCCCCTAGTGTTTCATAGTAGAGCTGCAGGTTGCTCAGGGAGTCGGCGTCAGAGGGGTAGAAGAGGAGAAGAGAACGAAGGGTCTGTATGGCACCGCCAAGATCACCAGCTGCAGGTATGAAAAGGAATTCAAATGGAAAATTAATATCTCTGTGTCTTAGCATGCATAACGGAGTACAGAGTTACTACAGAGCTTAATAACTTTGTATTAAACCATGAATACAAACTGCTGACCCCTGACCTTTGAACTGTGCAATGTGCTGATGCTCTAGCTGCGTGGGCAGGAAATCCTCCAGAGCAGAAATCCTTCCGGGTCTCGTGGCCACCTGGGTGACGCATGACTGCTGACAGGAAAGCAGCGACAGGGAGAGAGCTAGGGAGACGCACAGAGGACAGAACAACAGCATAGATTCACTACTACTGTGGGAGAAAGTCAATTTGACGTTTGATTGCTGGCAGTGAAAATGCCCTGCTTTGTATTGGACTGCAGTAGCTCAGGAGGTAAGAGCGGTTGTCTGGTAACCAGAAGGTTGCTGGTTCGATCCCCGGGCTCCCCCTTGCTAAGTGTCGAGGTGTCCCTGAGCAAGACGCCTAACCCTAACTGCTCCTGACGTGTTGGTTGTTACCTTGCATGTTTGGCACCGCCGTCGGTGTATGAATAGGTGAATGGGTGAAAACATTCTATGACTGTTATAGTTTTTACCTGCGGCCTTCTCGAACACCCCATCTACTCCGTCCACTCCCCTGTCCTCGGGCAGGAGCTGCTGGGGCCATCTGACACTGCACCCTGCACTCCTCCGTCTGCCACAGGGTCTCGTTCACACTCTTCTGCCAGTTCCTGGCTGCCTGCGGCCAATCAGAAGAGGCCTCGGAGAGTAGCGCCGAGTCGTACAGGACCTGCGGGGTTGTCATGGTGACAGGGAGGGAATGGGTTCAACTGGAAAATTTGGAAGGGCTTCACAAGGTTTGGCAGAAGAAAAGTAAGAAAAAGTAAATTAAAAGCAAGGATTATAAACAGGCTCATGGGAGGAAGGCTATTTACACTAGAGACACTCAAGCACATAGTATGCATGCCTCTATGGACCCTTACTTGGAGGTTGCAAGTAAATTAAAGTTGGCTCTTGGATGTTAGCCCAGAATATGATAATTTAGTGCATTTGCTTTATATGCGATAAACGAAGGAAACACTAAGAAAGACTGGGTGGAATGTAGTGCTTTAGGCCATGGATCGCCCAGTCATGTCTGTATAATTCCACTGCTGCTTGGTCTCAGGGACACAGAGGACTTCGCCCTCACCCAGTGCATCTCCTTGTGCAGCTCTCTGTCCTGAAAGTCGTCGTCGGTCACCCCCTTCATCCTCCTGTACTTCTCCAAGTTGTTCCTCATCTCCAGGTGACTTGGGTTGGCCACGAAGAACGTGTGCGCCGCACTGGCTGCCTTCTGAAACTTGTCCAACTGCAAAGGAGAGGGTTTGTATGCATAAGGGACAGATTTAACCAAGCACTATGAGGTGAGGAAATAGAGGTACACATTAAGTAAGATTAACCACAACAACAGTAAAGCCTTTGAATAAGGCAATAATGTACGTTTTTGGCCATGGCATAGGCCTACATTACGTGTGGCTTACTTTGTAATAGATGACTTGCAGGAAATTGTAGGCGTTGCGTGTGCTAAACTCGTACTCTATGTCCATGGAGACGGGGAGCAATCCGGCAGGGCTCATCGACTGTCCCACGCAGAACCTCACACACTCTGCCCTCTGTTGCACCCAGTCCAGCACCCAGAGGTCCCACATGCTCCCGCCGTCAGAGGCTGACAAAACATAGGGGTTAGAAGAGCATGTATAAGAGATAAGACAAGATAGAACTTTATTAATCCCAAAGGAAATTCTTGTGCCAGGTTGCATAGCAATACAATACAATAGAGAAATAAACAGTAGAATAATACAAAATAAAATAACAGATTTATAAATTTACAGTAGGTCTAAGTCCGAGTAGAAGTATAAAAATATAGGTGAAGTATAAAAATATAGGTGAAGTATAAAAATAAAGGCACGATAAGATATTCAGTCCGCGAAAACAATTTGGCAATAATTGAAGTGTAATAAAACTGTAATAATAATAATGGTAAGAGGAAGTAATGCACATAATGAATGAAAGGTAATGTAGCATTATAACCCATATAACTTATTATCCATCAATAATGAAGATATTGCAGTGAGGAAACTGCTGGGAAGATAACTACACACGTTGCTGATGCTATATTACTCGTTTTTGAGGTCCCCTCGAAAACGAGATGCTTCATCTCAAGGGGTTTCCTCTGAATAAAAATTGAAATTGAAATTGAAATTATTACAACAAAAAAAATAGATGTAATACCCAATTTAGCAGGTATGTCTGTCCCACCAACCAAACAGTCATGATGACATTGCCTACGAAGACGCAGCATCGCCTCTTTGGAAGCGATGGACTTCTCCAGGAACTCTGCAGCCTTCTCCCATTCCTGCTTAAAATACGCACGCACTCCGGAGTAATACAAGAAATCGTACGGCTGTACTGGTCCAAATGGCGGGGTAAAACTAACACTGCCAGATGCGGTCAAGATTAAAGTAAATGATGACAATATAATGCTATGCAACGCCACGTATACAGCGAACCGCTTTAAGTCCAGCGCCATGGTCCCCCACCCAAAAAAAATGTGGAAGAGAGTTGAGAAATAAAGGAGGGGACTACAGAAATCTCGGGCTATAAAGTTTAGTCCCGTTTGGAAACTGCATCAGAACATATGTGCCGTCATGACTGTCCATTGACCATTTTATTAAAAGCGAATGATTCCAATTCAATTTCATTGAATGTATCCGGAATAATAATACTTAAGAATAAACCGCAGTCACGGCTGTTTATAGAATCATTACCGTAAATCAGCCAGTGTGCCACAAATGTAGACACGGGCATTGGCTTTAGAGGTCCAATTGATAACCCACAAAATAAATCGACCGTTGTCTTGACTAGAGACGGTGACTCGTCATTCATGAAGACGTTTGGATGTAAACGTGAAAGTGTACCGGCTCATGGTAAATCGTGGTGGGTGACTCTATTACATAGTTTACGGTTGTGAGGCTGAGCGTCGCGTCGCCGACAGCAGCGCAGCACCACCACCACCACAGTGATTCATTCAGGCAGGCGGAGCGGAGGGCTAGCTGTTCCCAGCCACGGAATTAAAAACTGGAGGCAGGACTCGGCCAAGAAGGAAAATTCCCAACTGAAAGACAGAGTTAGATAAAGGGGCCACCATGGCGGATGTTGGAGATGTTTTGATGTCAGTTTTGTCCACCATTCGGGTTCCCAGGCCCGGGGACCGTGTCCACAAAGACGAATGCGCCTTGTCATTTGCCTCGCCGGTGAGCTCTCAGCCGCTATCGTGTCTTAACGACTGCCACAATACAAGTGTCACACCACTTAACCTCCCATTTGTTAGTCTTCACTCTGTACAGTGTTCTTCGGTGCTATTGTGCTTTAAATGTGTACATTCCCGATGCTCCATTCACCCCAGCAGCTAGCAAGGCTAATGCACTGTGATTGTAGCTTAGCTAAACTAGCCTGTCGGGTAGCGGCGAGACAGTTGGCCGTGATGTGGCGCGTTCCAGTTGTGCTCGGAGGTCGGATATTCCAAATCACTCTGAAGAACATCACCAAACCCGACTTAAGTCAAGTCAGATGTGACCCCATTCCGTTCCCGACCTCCACACGCCAGAGTTGACTGTGTTCCAGCTTACTTGGCCTGAGGTTCTTCGGACCTTCCGAGTTGGAATTCCGGTGAAATCCCGTCTTCAGGCGGCGCTCCTCCTGAAACTTCCGACTTGGAAACAGAAATTCCGACCTCCGAGTACAAGCGGAACGCACCATATGCTAGCGGGCTAGCGGAGCGGTGTTGTTGTGGTCTCACCTGTCACATCGCGATGCTAGGCTAGGCTACATCGAAACCACATGTACACACTCGTCAGCTTGTTTTGCTACAGCGAACACACACAGTTCGTTTGTGTGTTACATTAAAGCGACAGTTAGTTAGTTGGTTGTTGTTGTCCAGTCTGCCAGCTCATAAGGGACCGGTATGAGTCCGTTATTGTTTTTTTTTTTTTTTTCCCATTTTATGTATTTACTGTAACTTTAAATTACGGCCACACACGAATGGGAGTACTAGCCGCTACAAGTGTCGCCAGTATCAGCACTGACATGGTGGCCTCTTGCTGTGTTGCAGGAGAGCGAGGGGGGTCTGTATGTGTGCATGAACACCTTCCTCGGCTTTGGCAGTCAGTACGTGGACCGGCACCATGCCCGGAGCGGTCAGCGGGCGTACTTGCACATCACCCGCACCCGGAAAGCTCAGGTGAGCACAAAAAACATGAAATCAATGTCAGTCTTACAATGATGACTTTCGGTTTATTTATATTTTGTGTGATATAGTGTGATGTCTTACAGAAGGAGGATGATAATAACTCTGGCTCCGGTGACCCACCTAAGAAGAAACCAACCAGACTGGCCATAGGTGAGAGTAAAATAATTACCCCTATATGGATGGGCACGTCAGTCCACCCCCCACCAAGTACCCCTATATGGATGGACGCCCCCTAATTCTGCCTTCTGTCCCATCTCCGATGTGTTTCCCAGGAATCGAAGGAGGTTTTGACGTGGAGCAAGAGCAGTATGAAGAGGATATTAAGGTTGTCATCTTCCCAGACAGACAGGAAGTGACCTCAGAGGACCTCGCCACCATGCCAGATGTTGTTAAAGAAAGGGTGAGATAACCTCTTGACGACTGGGCTTGGCTTTATTCGATGGAAGGCTTGGCCATGCGGGATGTTTGAAAAGCCTCAGTCATCGATCACTTACCCCAGGGTCCACCAACAGTCCTGATGAAAGTCAAAACTTAATGCTGCACACATTCCAGATGTTGCTCCTGATATTTAACCAAAATGTATCACAAACTCAAGCTATTGTTCAGTCGTTTTTCCACCCCTAACATGTGTTACGTTACGTTGCCACGAAGCATTAATCACTATTCACTTGTCAATTTCAATTCAGAACAATTCAGTGTTCAATTGCAGTCTCTGAGACAAGGATGGCTAAACTGCCCCTAGAAAGACAAACCTGTGAAAGAATTTACTTTTGCAGCCTTGGTAATATTAGCAGTAGTGGGTTTAAGTTATGGTAGTGATGCAGAGACTACAGCTTCCCAAAGAGAAAGCATTGATACAATCAAACAGTGTGTGTAGAAATGTGACCAATTGACACCCATTTTTTTTGCTAATATCGGATGTATAAGAAGTCTAAAATCAATACTATGACTCCTGGAAAACTTTCAACTGAGCCAGCAACACTCACCCACTCAAATGTCACTTTGTTTAGCAAATGTCTTTGCTAACTGCACATGCTCCCACATGTGCAGTACTGTGCAGTGTATTTCTCTCTGCTTTAACACATCTGGCAACCTAAGAGTCTTGTTCTCTTGACCTGCAGCCTGATTCCATTCACTTTACAGATAATGTGGAATGGCTTTTAGAGTGCGTCTCCTACTTGTGTCGTGTATCGTATGTAAGTTAAATGGGTAATTGGCACAGAACAGAACAACAGGATGAATGTGATGTGCTCCTTGGGGATTTGAGTAGAATGTGTCAAATGGAATCGCTTGCCAGCTGCCGGCTTTATATGACAGGGAGGGAAAACACGATATCCTATTATTGGTTGGAAGTCAAGCTGACCTATTTACACAAGTTGTCCCAGAATAGCTGTAGAGGATATTGTGTAAATTACATTTGGATAGAAAATAACAAATGAACTGAAAAGTTGTGATTGTTATTACTGTAGCTGAATGTTGTGTAACTTATTTTCTGTCTATATTTTGTTTTGTAGGTGTCTCTGTCCATTGCGGGTTTCATGTCTGCAGACTCAGTGTCCCATGCCTTGCAAGTCCAGCAGTGGGACGGGGAGGTACGGCAGGAGTCCAGACATGCCATGGACCTCAAACAACTCGACAATGGGCTCAAAATCCCACCAAGGTAAGAGATCAGAGTATACATTTACTTTAAATGTATGTTGTTAATTTGTTATCCTCCAAACAACATCGAAATCCAATCTTGTAGTAATTATAATTATTAATCATAAGTATCCAAATCGAAAACCGTTTGTTATAGATTTGCTCATTGTAGTGTCTATCTAATCATGCTTGATTTTATGTATTGTCATGAATGAGTGAATGTCTGTCTCCCAGCAGACGTGTGTTTTTAGTCCTGAACGTGTCCTTGTGTTGTGTCCCCCCCCCCCCCCCCCCGCTAGTGGCTGGCGGTGTGAGGTGTGCGATCTGCAGGAGAACCTGTGGATGAACCTGACCGACGGCAAGGTGTTGTGTGGCCGCAGGTATTTCGACGGCACCGGCGGCAACAACCACGCCCTGCTCCACTTCCAACAGATGGGCTTCCCTCTCGCCGTCAAACTGGGAACCATCACCCCTGACGGAGCCGGTAAGAGCCGAGAGGGGTCAGCTATTACTCGGCTGATGCCAAAGATTTTTTTTAATAAGACAACGATGTTGTGTGATCGAGAGCGGCTTCATGGAGACGGCCAATTATTTTGATAAACGACTAACTAGCAATATGGTAATACGATTTTTAAAGTCTACTTATCTTGGTGCAGTCCTTAACAAGGCCCACTGTGGCGGTCTAATCGATGAAGAGTGTGAGGACATGCATTCAGCAGCTCAGCAGCGCTGGTGTTTTACGGGCGAACCTGTTGTTTTCCTTCAGACGTGTACTCCTACGACGAAGACGACATGGTGCTGAACCCCAAGCTTCCAGAGCATCTCTCACATTTTGGCATCGACATGATGACTATGGAGAAGGTAACGTCTCTCGCAATGATGCGCCGTGTGTTTGTCCTGATGCCGTTCTGGATGGTGAAAAAGCATTGCCCAGACCGTGTGTGCGTGTGTGTGCGTGTGTGTGTGTGTGTGTGTGTGTGTGTGTGTGTGTGTGTGTGTGTGTGTGTGTGTGTGTGTGTGTGTGTGTGTGTGTGTGTGTGTGTGTGTGCGTGTGCGTGTGTGTGTGTGTGTGTGTGTTAGGGATGCAACGGTATACGAAATATTGTCGTATCGTACGGTATGCCCTGTACGGTTCGGCACGCGGGACCATGGTATGCCGGGCATTCACTTTCATTTTCAAAACCTGGTTCTGAAACCCACGCGTTGTACAATCAGAGGCGCAGAGTAACGGTAGAGCAGGCCTGGCCAACCCGCGGCTCCCGAGCCGCATGCGGCTCTTTGCCTGGGTTCATGGCTTTTACGTTCATATCGAATTTTGTGGGTTTTTTTTATGGCTGTCAAAGTTAACCCGTTATCACAGATATTGATACGCTACCGTGAGGCGCGCGATGGGCTCCGAGTCAGCGTCTCTGGGGGTGGGGGGGGTCCGCTAATTCGTGGTTCTGATGGGGGGGGTGGGGGTCCGTTAATTTGCGGTTCTGATGGGGAGGTGGGGGTCCGTTAATTTGCGGTTCTGATGGGGGGGGGGGGTCCGTTAATTCGAGGTTCTGATGGGGGGGGGGTGCTCCGTTAACTAGATAAGACTAGTAGATTAGTAATGAGTACCCTGTTTATTTAAAACAGAAAAGGCAAAGAACCTACTGGTTGTTAGAGCCAGGTAAATATAAAACCGTACCGTTACCGTGGACCAAAAACCGTGATACATACCGTACCGTGGGCTAGGGCTGGGCGATATGGACCAAAAGTCATATCCCGATATATTTAGGTTGAATATCGATATACGATATATATCCCGATATTTTTTCCGCAAAGTGAGAGCTGTGAAATGAAATGTTCAGTCAAAGTCAAAGCCAAATACGAGTAGTTTTATTGAAAACTCACTATAAAATGTAAACATAAACACTGTATAACAAAGCTCCGTAAGGTACACATTTAAATTAAAAAATATATCAAATAAAATTAGCATATAAAATAAAATAGGTCAATCTTTTTCTGAGGGCAGCATTTATATATAAAGAGATAACAAAATAAAGTGCTCAGTTTAAGAAAAACGTTTTTAAACATCAGCTTGAGATTACCTGTTTATTTAACTTAACAGCTTATCTGAACAGTCTCAACCAAGACTATCAACTCAATAAACATGTTCTTGACGGCTTGTGCCTGTGGCTTCTCTTCATATTGCACTTGGTGCCACGTGATGAAAAAGGTTCGTAGTGCTTCCACCACTGGCTGCAATGTGCTTATGGCGCTCCCTACACATAGCGCGGTTTTGTTGCTCGTCTGATCGTTTGTATCCGAACCATCTCCAAATGATGGAGCCACTGCTTTGTCTTTTACCAACCAAGGGGCTCTCCTCCGCACGCTCCGCAGACGTTGTTGCTTTCTCCATGTTTGTTGAAGAGTGCCGGAGTGTCCCTCCCCCTCCCCCCTCTGAGCATGAAAGAGGAGGGGCGGGGCCGGGGCGCGGGAAGCAGTGCAGAGAGCTCCGATCAGCGGCTTGCCTGAAGCAAGTATTACAGCGCAAATTTCAACTATATCGATATATGCGATATGGTCTAATTCCATATCTTATTTAAAAATATATCGATATATCTTAAAATATCGATATATCGCCCAGCCCTACCGTGGGCACACTGTACCGTTGCATCCCTTGTGTGTGTGTGTGTGTGTGTGTGTGTGTGTGTGTGTGTGTGTGTGTGTGTGTGTGGTGTCTGTGTGTCTGTGTGTGTCTGTGTGTCAGAACAGAAACACAGAAATGGTCCCCTGATGAGAGACCACTTGACCTTTCTGTCTGGCTCTTGTTGAAGAGCTCCCATTTGATTCTGTTGTGTTGCACAGGGGTCTTGACATCAGCTGCAGTCAGGGGCAAGACGGGAGTGGCTAAGAAATGTGTATCCCACAAATCTAATTTCAGAGCAGCCCTCTCCGGGCGACCCTCTGCTTCTGCGTATTGATCCTGCGGGCCGTTACGTTTTTATAATGTTCATCACTTCTGTTAGGCTTTACGTGGTTGTATGCTGCTCTGTATGCAGCGTTCTCCTTGTTGTCTGCTGCCAGGCACACAATCGTTATCCCAACACATCTGCTTGTTTAACAACTCCCTGCTGCTATCACCCTACCGCCTTCATGACTTTTATATGATTCCCAATAACAATAAACCGTATGCCGTGCCTTTCAAGGCATTATACGTTGCATTACAGATAAAGTTAAATATTGCCGCAATATTACCCATAAAGTATAGTCTGTAGGCTATTCTATTCCCAGTCCTGGGTTCTGTCCCCAATGTAGACAGCCTGCTGTAGTGGTCTCACTCTCTAACTCCTACCCAAGTCTTTTAAAAAAACATTTTAAACTGTCCAAATTCACAGTAAGCTGCTTTGGATAAAAGTGTCTGCTGAATGACTAAGTATTAAAGTAGCAAACCAAACTCTTAAGACATAATTCTCCAGTATATTCTCTCTTATCTATATACAGTTGTGGTCAAAAGTTTACATACACTACATACAAGAACATGTATGTCATGGCAGTCCAGAGTTTCCAATAATTTCTACAGCTCTTATTTTTCTGTGATAGAGTGATTGGAGCACATACTTCTTTGTCGACTGAAAATGTGACCAAATCTGCTGGGTCAAAAATATACATACAGCAATGGCCATTTTCACCTCAATTAGGCTCTTTTGGTAGCCATCCACAAGCTTCTGGCAAGCTTCTGGTTGAATCTTTGACCACTCCTCTTGACAGAATTGGTGCAGTTTAGCTAAATTTGTTGGCTTTCTAACATGGACTTGTTTCTTCAGCACTGTCCACATGTTCTTGATGGGGTTTAAGTCAGGACTTTGGGAAGGCCATTCTAAAACCTTAATTCTAGCCTGATTTAGCCATTCCTTTACCACTTTTGATGTGTGTTTGGGGTCATTGTCCTGTTGGAACACCCAACTGCACCCAAGACCCAACCTTCTGGCTGATGATTTTAGGTTCTCCTGAAGAATTTGGAGGTAATCCTCCTTCTTCATTATTCCACTTACTTTCTGTAAAGCACCAGTTCCATTGGCAGCAAAACAGGCCCAGAGCATAATACTACCACCACCATGCTTGACGGTAGGCATGGTGTTCTTGGGGTTAAAGGCCTCACCTTCTCTCCTCCAAACATATTTCTGGTCATTGTGGCCAAACAGCTCCATTTTTGTTTCATCTGACCACAGAACTTTCCTCCAGAAGGCCTTTTCTTTGTCCATGTGATCAGCAGCAAACTTC
The DNA here is from genome assembly GCA_002895965.2 of Coryphaenoides rupestris. NCBI lineage: Eukaryota > Metazoa > Chordata > Actinopteri > Gadiformes > Macrouridae > Coryphaenoides > Coryphaenoides rupestris. The sequence goes on from PIJE02000137.1 coordinate 83,422, forward strand.
AGTCGAGCCTTAAGGTGCCGCTTCTGGAGCAAGGCCTTCCTTCTTGCATGTCAGCCTCTCAGCCCATGGCGATGTAAAACACGCTTGACTGTGGACACTGACACCTGTGTTCCAGCAGCTTCTAATTTATTGCAGACCTGCTTTTTGGTGGTTCTCGGTTGACTCTTGACCATCCTGACCAATTTTCTCTCGGCAGCAGGTGATAGCTTGCGTTTTCTTCCTGATTGTGGCAGTGACACAACTGTTCCGTGCACTTTATACTTACAAACAATTGTTTGCACAGTTGATCTCGGGACCTGTAGCTGCTTTGAAATTGCTCCAAGTGACTTTCCTGACTTGTTCAAGTCAATGATCCACTTTTTCAGATCCGTGCTGAGCTCCTTTGACTTTCCCATTGTAGTGTTTGTGTCTGAGTCTCATGATTGTATCAAATGAGTCTTGTTTAAATGAGTCAGAGAAGTCACCAGCTGTAGTCAATCATAATCACTCACAAGAAGTTAAGAGGCCACAAAGATAATTTGATTGACACAACTTTCTACATCACCTAAATTGATCATTCATGTTGCTGTATGTATATTCTTGACCCAGCAGATTTGGTCACATTTTCAGTAGACCCATAACAAGTTCATAAAAGAACCAAACTTCATGAATGTTTTTTGTGACAAAGAAGTATGTGCTCCAATCACTCTATCACAGCAAAAATAAGAGTTGTAGAAATTATTGGAAACTCTGGACTGCCATGACATACATGTTCTTTACAAGTGTATGTAAACTTTTGAGCTCAACTGTATGTATAAGTAACCCACCTGCTTCTCCACCCAGACGGAGCACACCATGACGGAGCTGGAGATTGCGGTCAACCAGCGGGTGGGCGAGTGGGAGGTGATCCAGGAGTCGGGCACCACCCTGCGGCCGCTGTCTGGACCCGGGCTGACCGGCATGAAGAACCTGGGCAACAGCTGCTACCTCAACTCCGTCATGCAAGTGCTCTTCACCGTGCCAGACTTCCAGAGCAAGTGAGTATACTGTTATGATTGTGCGGTGGTGTGGTGCTGTTGCCGGCACACTGGTATTCACATCTAGGCCAGCGGCCAGGTGTGTGTAACGGTAGGGTTTGGCAATATGGTAGAATTATTATCATGGTAATAGTCAATAATCAGGGATCATAAGGGATTTGGCAAGACGGTAGAATCCTCCAACTGAGGGTCATTAGATTATATAACTTAATTTAAATATCATTCAAATAAACTACATCTGTGCTTTATCTATAACATCTATTTAAAACGTATTTTTTCATACCTTTTCGACCACAACTGATCTAGACATCTAAACTCGATCTGGATCACAATATCAAGATTATGATAATTCAGTTTCAATTCAATGCGACCCAAACCCCATTAAGAGAAATGTGGAGTTATTGCTCAGTTCTGTTGAAAGAAGGCGCATGTTGAAGACCCTTATATGTGCGCCTGCCAGGTATGTGTCCAACATCGAGATCTTTGATGAAGCCCCGAGCGATCCCACCCACGACTTCAAAACCCAAGTGTGAGTATCTCCCGTCGAGCTCAAAGTCCTGCCATAGAACCTGGTCCAAGAACTGCTCCGCTGGCCACCCTAACCCTTCTTAAGACATGGACTGTAACTTCGAGTAAATAGTGGTTAGTGGTTTTAGCACACACACACGCACACGCATACACAAACACACACACACACACACACACATCTGTGTGTTGATCCGCAGTCACTGATCGGGCATTTAGGTTTCATTATGCTGTACACTCACTTTATTTCTTTGTTGTGAATTTCCCCACAGGGAAGTAGTTTGTAAGTGTAAGCACAACAACAAACTTAAAATGAGGCCGATAAAGACAAGCCGTGCAAACACCCAGTTAACTTTGGAGATGGAGTTATAGTTGGGTGCCCGAGAGCAACCCTAATAGAATCCCATTCATCCAGAAGCCTATTAGGCTCAATGAAACACACCTATTCCATCTTGCAACACACTCTAGGGCTGCACCATATTGGAAACAATTCCATTACAATACTTTTGTTCTTTGCAATGTATATTGTGATCTGAAAGAAATACAGTTAGGTGATGAACAGTTGGGTGCCTTACTTTCAGTCAACAGTTGCTGGCAAATAACTTATGTATGTAACTTATGACGTGTTATGTATAAGATAAAAAAATAGCAATAAAAACTGTGGTTATTATGACAAACTGTCATAATACCAATTGATACGCATTGATATATTAGACATTATAAACAGACTATTAATGTCAAGCGTGGCTCATGTTTCACTACCCTGTGTATTACCTTAAAATGTAAAGCATAGTTTGATCAAAACAGGAAGAACAACCGAACAATGTTATCTTTTATGCGTATGGGTTCCAGGCGCATAGACACGCACCACAAGAACTGAGTTAAGAGCAATAAAAGCGTGTTATTAATACACATGGCTTCACATGACTCGCAGTCCACAGAGTGAGAGCGGGGTCATATAGGAGTGGAGGCCTGGAGATCCACAGACACTGCAGCATTCGCAGGCTTCAACTGGCACATACACATCTCTCATTCTGTCCTGGCGATGGCCATGTAGCTCGCCGTGTTGGCTCATTATCCCCAGTTCATTCAGTTCATCATTTACTGCTCCCCTCCTAGCTGTGGCAACACTGCTACTGCGCCTATGCTAATGTGGGAGTGTGCCAGGGGTACTTGAGAACAATGAGAGCCGTGCAAGTTTTCCTTTTGTATCAAGCAGCAAAAAAGTTGGAGCATGAGGCATTTCAGTTAATTTACCTGACTTGACGTTGCGCGTCCTTGCGATGTGACCTACGTATGCACACATGGCGATGACAATGTGCAGCCCTACTGCACACGGTTACACTTGGTTATACCGAGTTTAGACGATGCCTTCTGTCTCTCTGCACCGCAGAGCCAAGCTTGGCTACGGGCTGCTGTCGGGAGAGTACTCCAAACCAGCGCCAGACCCCGGGGAGGACAACGGCACAGCTGAGCCCAGAGTAAGACCCACCTACCCCCCCCCCCTTTTTATTACATGCTATGCTGTGTTTTATAAGGGTTGCGTTGGGACCGCTGGTTATACAGGCGTATGACGGCCAGAACATCCTACTGGTATTCTTTTATAGTAGCCTTGACTGGTGATCCTCATGTTCCCTCCAGGGGGACCAAGTGGGCATTGCTCCACGCATGTTTAAAGCACTTGTTGGGCGGGGCCACCCGGAGTTCTCCACCAATCGGCAGCAGGATGCACAGGAGTTTTTATTGCACTTCATAAACATGGTGGAGGTGAGGTTTCATTATTTTGCTCTGTTGCAGAGTCGCTCCTTAGACTCTCTCCATAACTAGCCTATCTGTTACATCTGTACCCATTTTATGTCATTTTTATATTGGGTTGCGTTTTAATGTACGGCTGTTTTTGTAATGCATTGTTGTATTTTAGAAAACGTGCCCCTGGGCTTTAGTGTACTGCGGCTGCCGTCTTCTCCTGGTCTGTCTTGTAAAAGTGGTCCAGTAAAAATTTAACTCTGTGGTTCCTCTCGCAGAGGAACTGCCGCTCGGGAGCCAACCCGTCCGAAGCCTTCAGGTTCCTGGTGGAGGAGAGGATTGTGTGTCAACAGTCCCAGAAAGCCAAGTACACGCAGAGGGTGGACTACATCGTGCAGCTGCCTGTGCCCATGGACCAGGCCACCAACACGGGTGAGATGGGGCGGGTGTCCATCACCCAATAGTAGAGCTACCTGGTGATCTACAAGACAGAGTGTGCTGCTGCATATTTCACATTCAACTGAGATGCGTTTGGTCCTTAAACTAATCACGGTTCATCACGGTGAAGGAAGGGCACTGGGCCACAATCAATACTCTCGCTCACTGGTGGCCTCATGTGGTCCTGCTGTACTTTTCTATTGAACGGGCTGTTAGAGGGCTATAGAGGGTAATGATGACCAGGGCCAAGACACTGAAATAGAGGACTGGTTTGACAGTAAACCGTAGGAACAAGCATGTTTTGTCCGTGATGCGGCACATGGTTGTCAAAGAGATGTGCAAGCAGGGGGGTTTCTATTCAATACAACGTGAAGAATGGTTCTGTATGTTTTGGGTGACCTTTTGTTATCCCGCTGACAAGACTACCGGATACTTTATCATTCTCAAAATGCTTTGGCTTTGACCTTTTTACCACAATAACCTCCCTGACCAACCAACTAAAGCCTCCAATCTGTCTTCGCTCCACAGAGGAGCTGCAGGAGGCAGAGCAGCGTCGCGAAGAGGCCGACTCCGGCCCCACCCCCACCGTGCGCGCCCAGATCCCCTTCAGTGCCTGCATGGCCGCCCTCAGCGAGCCGGAGGTCCTCAGTGACTTCTGGAGCTCCGCCGTGCAGGCCAAGACCACTGCCACCAAGTAGGCTTTTAATAAAAGACCCCCAAAACAACAGAGCGTTGCTTCTGTTTTTACACCAAAATACGTTCATGAAGTTAAATCGTTATGTGCATACGTTCTTTGTTTTCCAGAACAACCCGATTTGCCTCTTTCCCCGACCACCTCGTCATCCAGATCAAGAAGTTTACTTTCGGTCTTGACTGGGTCCCCAAGAAACTGGGTAGGCCAATGACTGATATGGTTCAAATTCTGTCGACAGATGTGTGACTACACTATATAGCTCAGCTTACAGTTGAAGGGAATCTCAATCACTATTGAATTAAGTTGCACAAACTAATTTCACAGTAAACTTGTCCGTAAGTAAATGGGGCCAATTAAAATGTACAGAGAATACAGTAGAGTAAAGTCTGTGGAGTCCTTAGGCCACGTCTGTTACTGGGTAGTGATGTCTAGGGCTGGGTATCGTTTCAAATTTTTCGATACCGGTATCGGTACCTGAGTTTCGATACCGGTGCCAAAACGATACTTTTTTCGATACCTATGTGTAAATAAAAGCTCATTTCATAATGCAATTGCCAGAATTTTTTTTTACTGTAATACAAGTCTTTTTACATTAGTTTTTCCAAATAGAAAGAGTCCAAGTGTATGAAATATTTATTGCTCCTTTTTCACTTAGACAATTTGTAAACTAGGCCGTGTTTCCCATACATTGATTTATTTGTGGCGGCCCACAACAGAATGAAAACTGAGCTTTAATGATCCCACCCCCCTCTAAGTTCACCAGATTATGCCTGATAGTTTTAACTTGAAAATGTCTAACATTTTCACACACAGAGAAAGAAGCTCACAAATTGCACCAGATTGATCCACATTTTTAACTTACTCTATCCATGTTGAGGAAACAGTGTTCCCCGTTATCGTTACCGCTAGTAGTAACGTCAGTAGTCGGTGTTTGCAGTCAAACACAGTGCAGCTCTCTTGTCTCAGGTTAATGACGTGCGAGATTAAATGCTTCATTAAATAAGTGTTGCTACCCGCGCCAGCTATGGTCTTATCACAAATATTGCATTTTGCACTGTCCCTACTTTTTACAAAATGTAACCAGACCTTGGACCGTGGTTTGGACATTTTTCCACCTCCGCAAATGCGGACATCCACATGGCTCGGTGTTTACATGCGTAGTGACGTAGTAACGCAAGGACGCTATTAACGGAGCACCCCCCCCAGAGACGCTGATTCGGAGCCCGTCGCGCGCCTCACGGGAGCGTAATTGCGCATCCTTGGTGCAATATCTGTGATGTCCACCAATGTCCTAAACAAAAATACGCCCTTGATACCGCCACCTAAACCAGCAGTCACGTTAGATTTTAGAACAAATATAGTGATTGGATGAGAGACGAGGAAAAAAAAAAGGTACCGAAGTTTGGCACCGAATGTTCTGACCTCTGCCGGTGCTCGGTAGTACCGCAGTGATTCGGTCGGTCCCAAAAAAGTACAGAATTTCGATACTCAGCCCTAGTGATGTCGTGTGCTGCTGTTCGTCCAATCAGATGTGAGCATTGATGTTCCCGACACGCTGGACCTGGGCGACCTGCGCGCCACCGGCCAGCAGCCAGGAGAGGAGCTTCTGCCGGAAGTGGCCCCGCCCCCACTCATGACCCCAGATGTGGAGGTCAAAGGTATCCTGGGTTCCTACGGCAACGAGGAGGACGACTCTCTCTACTCCCCACTGCTGTGTCAGTCTGTCTGTCTTTTCTGCCCTTTCTTCCTGCCATCGGTGCGACCGCCGTTTGTCCACGCCCCTTTTTCCTTCTGTTTTCTGACTTTTCTTTACCTTTTTCATCTCATATTGGTCAACTTTTGAAATGGTGTTATCGACAGTAGCCTTCATTTTAATATTTGTTGCATAGCCTTGATTGAGTTGAATCAATATCATTTTTCCTTTTTCATTTAGTTTAATTTTGTTTAATTGAAATTATTTAGTTTAATTCCACTTTTTAATGAAAGGCACCACTTGTAACACTCAAAAGCAGAGCAGTGCAGTCTGCGGTGTAAAAGTGGTGTTTTTAAACAGCACTCAGTCTGTTCTCCAACAAACATCCAAAGTAATTCCACTGTCCTCCTCCACCCTCTGCCTCCTCCCCCTCAGCCCCGGTGCTGGACGACTCCACCGTGTCCCAGTTATGTGAGATGGGCTTCCCCCTGGAGGCCTGCAGGAAGGCCGTGTACTACACCGGCAACACTGGCATCGACGGCGCCATGAACTGGGTCATGGGCCACATGGACGACCCAGGTGGGTGTCGTATCACTCTGAACGTTCTCATCAATCACCGGTCACCAGTGTTCTGCTCCTCAAACCGCCTTCTATCCATCATCGCCGTGTCTCTTGTCTTGTGATTGGCTGCAGACTTCTCCGCCCCGCTGGTGTTGCCCGGATGTAGCTCCGCCCCCGGGACCACGCCCACGGAGAGCCTGTCGGAGGAGCACCTGGCCACCATTGTCTCCATGGGCTTCAGCCGGGACCAGGCCACCAAAGCACTCAGAGCCACGGTAATAAAGCCCACCGGCTCGTATAGCAGTAAACTATTGCTCTTTTAAAGTGGACATTGGCTGTTAAGACGGCCAATACAAATGGTTTAATATAAGTATATTGGCCGTGCAGGCAGATTTAAATAGTCAATCCACCCTGGCAGCAGCTGGATAATTTAGATTTTCCAGCCAGTGACTTATGTTCCCTGTCCTGTGACATTGTTGAATAAAACACAGCTTTTTAATTTCATAGCAGTTCATTTGTTCCCGTATTTTATTATATTGCACCAATAAAAAAAGTCTTGGTGTTATTGCTGAAGAGGAGTTGTGTTCCCTGATGCCCGCCCTCCCACTGTGGTGCAGAGCAACGTCCTGGAGCGGGCGGTGGACTGGATCTTCTCCCACCTCGACGACCTGGAGTCCATGGAGGTGTCAGAAGGGGGCCGCTCGGCCGCCGACAGCGAGGGGAGCCGGGAGCCCCCCCCGGGCCCGCGGGTCAGAGACGGACCGGGCAGTAAGTTCCAGCGCTGACAGGCCGGCGCCTTGTTCTGCTCCATGTGTTTTGAAGAGCATGAAAGGTTAAAAAACTAAAAGAAAAGTTGTAACAGAAAGTCAGTCAACCGTTAAAAAATATATATAAATGGGATATTGGAAGTGATGGCTGCTAAGGTTGAACCCAGCGTCCCTGGGGTGGCTGCACAGCGTGTCCATAATTACCCGTCAAAGTTGTCTTGAGACGAATCGGCAACTTCCAAACCACACGGTGAGATGTCCCACGGGCTCCTCCAACACCCGTCTAACATCAGCTGATGAGGAACCCGGTGTAGTGCAGAGTGCGCTAATGTAATGCAGGCAGAGCAGGTGACAGGTGACTCCCGAGTGTGTGTGTGTGTTGTGATGGCTGGTTGAACCTGTGGACATTGATTAGCCAATGCACCTCAGTTATGCAGCCTCACCCTGCAGACCCCAGACTCTAATAAGCCTGACTTGGGTCAGGTGAGGCCACTTAAACCAACCACCAACCACACACACTCCACAAAGAGATTGTCGGTTTAATAAAATCTAAATCCACTATTCATCAATATCCACAGATTTATGTTCACATACTGGTGCTCTTTGTTCCTCTCCAGAGTACGAGTTGTTTGCATTCATCAGCCACATGGGGACGAGCACCATGTGTGGCCACTATGTCTGCCACATCAAGAAGGACCAGCAGTGAGTAGCAGCAAGCGTGCCCTTTAACCTCCTTAGAACTCATGTGTATCTGGGTGGACAGCGGGCAGGATGAGGTGCTGGTTGGACTGGGAACAGCAGGTGGCACTGTCGGCCACTGTCTCATCGCTAGTTGTTGAATAGAAGAAATTATGCAGGGCTTTGAAGGGGAATATTAACCATTTTATCCAAATCGACCTGCAGTGATTTTTGTTTGATTATAATTAATAAAACATTTAGTTAAATTGTAACTTTAAATGTGTTATGTTGATTATTATTGTAGCTTTTTTAAACCCCTCCCACCCTCCCGCCCCCTACACTCGACTTAAAGTCAATTAATGTAAAATCTAAAAAGTAATGTCAAAATATTTTAGATGAGCCCTTTTGAATACAGCTATGTTCATAATGTAAGAACTAATGTATGATTCATGTGTGTTGGCAGGTGGGTCATCTTCAACGATCAGAAAGTGTGTGCCTCAGAGAAGCCCCCGAAAGACCTGGGATACCTCTACTTCTACCGCAGGGTCACCGAATGAACACACACACACACACACACACACACACACACACACACACACACACACACACACACACACACACACACAAGAAATAGCGGGCGTAATCACACTCCTGCCTCCTCCCCCCCGCCCCCACTGCTCCTTAACCAATCAAATCCCTGACATGCTTGGGAACTGACAACGTGTGGTTGTAAATACACCTATCAGACGACTTATGTGATGCACTTAAGGGCGGCGGTGCAGATGTACTGTTTGAGTGATGACAGAGAGTACGGCGAGGAGGTATCGTCACTGAACACAACTTCACGGCACTTTGTTTTGCAATAGGCTCTCCACTCCTCAGCACGGTATGCGTTTGCCTCACTGTTAACTGGCCAGACCCATACTCTGGGTGTCAGCGTTGATTTAGCCAGCGCCCATCGACCGCCTTGTCCCTCCGCACTTCCTCCTCCTGCCTCCACCAGGAAGTGAAATACTGTTTGGCGTCCACCATGACAGGAAGGAAATCTAAGATGACTGTTGAATATACGGTCCAATACCAAAATCGATATTTTAACGTGTGGTGAGGGTGATCTCTGGGTGATTTATTTTGTTTTTTCTTTTTGTTTTTGTTTCTTTTTTTGTCTTTATTTTTTGCAAGAAAAATCTTCCTTTGTTACTTTGTTACTTCTGCTCTGACAAATAAAGACTGTCTTTCTGCCGCGGCGGTGTGGATGAGTCGCCGTTTTATTGAAACTAGCTTCTTAAGTGCATCTTAAACCTCGGGCCTGAATGAAGTTCCTATTTATTTTTCATACAATCCATATAGTTTGTTGCCTTTTAAGATCTAGTAAGAATCAGAGGCTTTGAGCTAACCCGTGAAGACTTTAGGGTTTAAACAGTTTTTGATATATATTTCACTCTATATCCTTCAACTGCAGTTGTTGAATTTTTAAAACAATACTGAAACATTTCATCTACAACTCTCACGAACACAATTTTGGTCAACAGTTAATCAAGCTTTTATTGGCCTATAACTTCAGCCCTTTTCAAGCATATTTCAAGTATACTTTTCCTTCGATGTAAGTCACTTGGGTGTGCTACTAATCCAAGGCCTTGAGCAATATAACACTTATTGCATAGCAATATTTTCTGAAATGATGGCAGACTATTGTTCTGTCTGGTGTGAACATAGTATCAGGCCCAGCAGATGGCGAGTGGCCTCTTGCCAGTCAGACCATGTGCTGGGACCAGCCTGTAGCTGCGGATGGCAGGAGGACTGGGATCCCTGAATGGAGGAAGATTAGGCTCATAATTATTAATACGAATAGGATGCAACTTGTGTCTTGTCATTTGACATTTGAAAAAGTAACAAGCTAAAAAAACCCCGAATGATGACCAAACACCACGCCCCTTTTGATGCGATTTCTCGCAGTAATTATTTCTCTGACATCCATCCCCGTTGCGTTGCCTATACACCGCGTATTCTGAAGACATTTTTATTCATCTGAGCCGACATTTCCCCACCACTTGTCAACGCAAAGTGAGGCCCTTGGAGTTGTCAATCATGTTTACTGAATTAAATAATTAAATGTTGCGATTTTTTAAATGAGAAATATTTGATGGAGAGATCCGGTAGGAACACAGCCTCTGACGGCCGAACACCACTACTGCCATTCAGTGTGAACTGACTCTAGATAAGATGAGATAAGATAGAACTTTATTAATCCTGAAGGAAATTCTTGTGCCAGGTTGCATAGCAATAGAATAAAACAATCGAGAAAAGAAACAGTAGAATAATACAAATAAAATCACAGATTTACAAATGTACTTAAGTATAAAAATATAGGTAAGATAAGATATTCAGTCCGCAAAAACAATTTGGTAATAAGTGAAGTGTAATAGAAGGCTAATAATATTAATGGTAAGAGGAAGTATTGCACATGATAAAAAGAATATTAAGATGTCCTTCGCTTTGCATCCATCCAATAATAATAAAAAACAGCTCTCATCCTCTCCACAATGAATAAAAACTTCAGAGAAACTGAAACCTGGTCGCCTTACATTTGTTTTAGCTGTGTGTGTGTGTGTGTGTTTTTGTGATGTGAGTGAAATGCTGTGATTGTCAACAGGCTTTCAATATTCCTCCCCCTGACTCACTCTCCTCCTCCCGATGAGAACACAGATCCACTCCTGAAAAATCTGCTTCTGCTTATGGTGGTGAATACACCTGCGTTGCTATGGCAACCACCGCCCGAGTGGATCCGAGCGCTTTAATGAGCCTGTTGCTCAACTATTTGGTTGACTATTCCTGTCAAGCTCTGTCATTTACATGTGGTAGTAAAACATGCAACATATCAAAGCCGGATCAGTTCTGTTACCCTGCCGTCTGTGTTCAGTATTATATATATAAAGCCTATAGTATGTGTATTTATATAGCCTGTTGACCAGTTGAAATTGGTTATCATGTACCGAGCTGCACGATGATGCACAGCTGCTGATGACAGAGCAGCACAGCCCATAATACTCAGAGAACACCTGTGAGCAAACCAGCACCCAACACACCCATCGACAGTTGTCATTCCATTCCATTCCAAGAGAAATAGCAGAAGTTTTCATTTAATTTCTTCAGCGTACTCCAGTGATTTGCGTACGCTTCATTGGCAGTGTGTTTCTCATCTTTATACGCACATTTAAAAGAAGAACGCATTATATCAGAGGCTTCTTTTCAAAACATCAGTGGCAAAGTGCTTAACAGATTAAAAAAGTAAAAGTGGTTTACAAAACCACAGTAAAATCACAATATTCGTTTAATAACGCAGCGTAGACGCACATGTTGCAATGGTCTCTGGACACAGGTGGATGTTGAATAGTTCACTTTATTGCCGAGTTCATAGAATGATTGTTGACAGAGAAGGTGGTGTGTGTGGTGATGGCTGGTTTAACTTTGCTTAAACCAGCCACCAACCCCCCCCACACACACACACTCCACATACCCCCAACACCAAATTCCAC
>PIJE02000137.1:100072-142572 GCA_002895965.2 Coryphaenoides rupestris
GAGGGAGCTCGGAGTAGAGCCGCTGCTCCTCCGCATCGAAAGGAGTCAGCTGAGGTGGTTCGGGCATCTGATTAGGATGCCCCCCGGGCGCCTCCCTTTGGAGGTTTTCCGGGCACATCCAACTGGGAGGAGACCCCGGGGCAGACCCAGAACTCTCTGGAGGGATTACATATCTCGTCTGGCCTGGGAACGCCTCGGGATCCCCCAGGAGGAACTAGAGAGTGTGGCTGGGGAGAAGGAAGCCTGGGGGGCCCTGCTTAGCCGGCTGCCACTGCGACCCGACCCCGGATAAGCGGACGAAAATGGATGGATGGATGGATGGATGGATGGTAAAAATATGAAAATGACAGCCAAAATATAATAGATGTAACTGAACAAATTATTCTGGAGGATATATTGTATATACAGTATCTCACAAAAGTGAGTACACCCCTCACATTTTTGTAAGTATTTTATTAAATCTATTCATGGGACAACACTGAAGAAATGACACTTTGATACAATGTAAAGTAGTCAGTGTACAGCTTGTATAACAGTCTAAATGTACTGTCCCCTCAAAATAACAACACACAGCCATTAATGTCTAAACCGCTGGCACCAAAAGTGAGTACACCCCTATGCGAAAATGTCCAAATTGGGCCCAATTAGCCATTTTCCCTCCCCGGTGTCATGTGACTCGTTAGTGTTACAAGGTCTCAGGTGTGAATGGGGAGTAGGTGTGTTAAATTTGGTGTTATCGCTCTCACACTGGTCACTGGAAGTTCAACATGGCACCTCATGGCAAAGAGCTCTCTGGGGATCTTAAAAAAAAGAATTGTTGCTCTACATAAAGATGGCCGAGGTTATGAGAAGATTGCCAACACCCTGAAACTGAGCTGCAGCACGGTGGCCAAGACCATACAACGGTTCAACAGGACAGGTTCCATTCAGAACAGGCCTCGCCATGGTCAACCAAAGAAGTTGAGTGCACGTGCTGAGCGTCATATCCAGAGGTTGTCTTTGGAAAATAGACGTAGGAGTGCTGCCAGCATTGCTGCAGAGGTTGAAGGGGTGGGGGGTCAGCCTGTCAGTGCTCAGACCATACGCCTCACACTGCATCAAATTGGTCTGCATGGCTGTCGTCCCAGAAAGAAGCCTCTTCTAAAAATGATGCACAAGAAAGCCCGCAAACAGTTTGCTGAAGACAAGTAGACTAAGGACATGTATTACTGGAACCATGTCCTGTGGTCTGATGAGACAAAGGTCAACTTATTTGGTTCAGATGGTGTCAAGCGTGTGTGGCGGCAACCAGGTGAGGAGTACAAAGGAGTACAGTCAAGCATGGTGGTGGGAGTGTCATGGTCTGGGGCTGCATGAGTGCTGCTGGCACTGGGGAGCTACAGTTCATTGAGGGAACCATGAATGCCAACATGTACTGTGAAATACTCAAGCAGAGCATGATCCCCTCTCTTCGGAAACTGGGCCGCAGGGCAGTATTCCAGCATGATAACGACCCCAAACACACCTCCAAGACGACCACTGCCTTGCTAAAGAAGCTGAGGGTAAAGGTGATGGACTGGCCGAGCATGTCTCCAGACCTAAACCCTATTGAGCATCTGTGGGGCATCCTAAAACGGAAGGTGGAGGAGCGCAATGTCTCTAACATCCATCATCTCCATGATGTCGTCAAGGACGAGTGGAAGAGGATTCCAGTGGCAACCTGTGAAGCTCTGGTGAACTCCATGCCCAAGAGGGTTAAGGCAGTGCTGAAAAATAATGGTGGCCACACAAAATATTGACACTTTGGGCACAATTTGGACATTTTCACATCGGGGTGTACTCACTTTTGTTGCCAGCGGTTTAGACATCAATGGCTGTGTGTTGAGTTTTTTTGAAGGGAGAGCAAATGTTCACTATTAAACAAGCTGTACACTGACTACTTTACATTGTATCAAAGTGTCATTTCTTCAGTGTTGTCCCATGAAATTATATAATAAAATATTTGCAGAAATGTGAGGGGTGTACACACTTTTGTGAGATACTGTATACTGTATATATAAAAAAATATTGCATTACAGACCTCCCTTGTCTACTGAATCTACTTAAGTTCTATGATATTCTCTGATGTTATTGATTCAAACGCTGGCCTCCCCTCACCCTGCTGCATGCACCTGAATCAGAATCATACAATTAAAACGTTCTGTGCTTATTCATTGATTAAAACGTATTAAAAATGTCTGTTTTCCAGTTTCTGACTTAACTAATGATGTGCTTCACCAATACACTTCCCAGTATGACCCAACGCGTGTGTTTCTTGCTTGATCGATATATCTACGGCTGTGTAGTCTAATGGTCTTTTTGCCGCTACTGCAGCTTTCGACAACGGCGATGTCGTTGTTTTTTTTCTACAAAGGGAGAAACTCCCATGGCGGCTGTGCACTGGCCTGAATTTCTGCCATTTTTCTTGGATGGCTGCAGGCAGTTCATTAAAGGTACAAGTTGGGCTTCTCTCTAATGCTTCGCCTCAAGCCTACAAAGCCAGAGTCACGACTGTATCGCCAAGCACTCCTCTGTTCACCTCTCCTGGCTGCAAGCATCATAGACTGGGACTTGGGTCAGAGCTGGTTATATTCTCCCCAGATTGTGATTCATGGGTTTGTGAGTGACAGGTCGACATAAGCAGAGACGGCATAGTGTGCGTTGATCATAATGTGTTGCTATTTATTGTCTATTTATTGTTTTACCTCTGCTTGTGGTACTTGCTACTTCCTGAATGAGGAGACATTTGACAGATTTTGCGCGGCCCAATCAATGTTCAAATGTGTGTGCTTTACGTCTTTCTGTTAGTTATTTGTACATATACATACAGTTCTAGTCCTCGTACTTTTTTACTGAACAAACTCCTTTGACAGGTTTTGTGTTAGTATTTTTAAATGAAAAATACAACAAAATGAAATAAAACGATGAATCTAAAACACAGTGAATATGTAGGCCTCCAGCAGAGAGAGACAGAGAGAGTGAAACAGTTCAACAGTTAAAGTGTGTGTGTGTGTGTGTGTGTGTGTGTGTGTATGTGTGTGTGTGTGTGGGTGGCTGGTTAAGCAGCCTCACCTGGCCCCAGTCAGGTTGATCAGACTCTGGGGCTGGGTGAGGCTGAACCAGCCATCACCACACACACACACACTCAAGAGGAGAGCTAACATGTTAGCATTGACCGTCTGCGCTGCCTTGGAAACATTCTGCACACTCTGCAATAAAGCGGTTAATGTAACATCTATCCATGTCCCGTTCACGAGGGCAGACCTAGAAAAGCCACTTTAGTGTCACGTGTAGCAAGGTCAGCTGCTTCACTGAGTGTCTAATGTTATGTGTCCCCCATGACGGAGTGAAGGAGACGGAAGAGGAGCCGGGAAAAGATAAAGAATAGAAGATGAAGAACGCATTATTTAGTAAAGCAGAGACCCCCAACTGTACACTACATTCTCTCTCTCTCTCTCTCTCTCTCTCTCTCTCTCTCTCTCTCTTTTCTCTACTGTTCCCTCTAATTCTTCTCACTTGTATTTTTTATCAAACCTCTCTGCATCCGAAATGACTGCAGAGCCCCTTCCCTGTTCGGTTCTGTTCAGTGCTTTGGCGTGAAACAGCAGCTCTCTGCACGCTTGTGCGCTTCAGAGATGTAATATGAATAAATTATACGTTTCATTTGAACAAAAGATAGGGTTTTGTAGCTTTGAATAGGCATAAGTATTTTCTAAGAAGACGTGTTCATTGTTATTCCACATGTACTTTTTGTACACTACTTTTTGTCCACATTGTCTTGATATTCTTATTAATATCTTCCAATACATGAATGTCTGATTAATAATAATGTTTCCCTTTATGCCAATATAGTTATGCCACAACTATATTTTCTAGAAGTTTGACTTAAAGTTCGACAGTGTGGTGCGGAGCTCAGCAGCTACAGGTATACCACCACTCCCACTCATGAGGTCATCATGATATGACGTCATTACATTCCATGTCTGGTCTGCTTTTAAATCATCCTACCATTCCCTATACGCCCCCAGTTGCTGCGGTAACTTTATATTATATATGGTAGGAAGGTGGGAGACTAATAGAGTCTTTAGACTCTGTTAGTCTAAAGAGGCGGTCGTCCAGGCCAGGATATACACACAATGTAGAATAAGGTCTTTTTTGTGTGTGTCAACATCATAGACTGTAAAATGGTCAACGTACATGAAAGCAAAAGATGAACTGAATTGATGATCTGATGAATGAAGAGAGTGTCAAGAGTGTAATTAAAGAAAACTTAACCTTACACCTAATCTTTTTAGCCTGGCTTTTAACTCGTGTGTTTTTATTTCTACCTCCACTTTTTTCACTTATTTTTTTCTCTCTTTTTCTTTATGGAATGTTTATGTATTTATTCACTTTCATGTTTTAAAACTTGTCTTTCATTGACCTACTTTTATTTTCATTTTTATGTTCAGCACTTGGAGTTGCATTTGACTATATTATGATTGCATATGATACTAATTAATTTAGATGTGCTTGAATTCATAATTGAGTTATTGCACTGCAGACACGCATAGGAGAGGCAGTCATTGGCTGCAGCTGATTAGTCCCTGGTCATCAAGTAGGACCAATCAGAAGATTTCCAGATGCTCAATACCATTTTCATCACTACATACACTCACCGGCCACTTTATTAGGTACACCTTGCTAGTACCAGGTTGGACCCCCTTTTGCCTTCAGAACTGCCTTAATTCTTCGTGGCATAGATTCAACAAGGTGCTGGAAACGTTCCTCAGAGATTTTGGTCCATATTGACATGATAGCATCACGCAGTTGCTGCAGATTTGTTGGCTGCACATCCATGATGCGAATCTCCTGTTCCACCACATCCCAAAGGTGCTCTATTGGATTGAGATCTGGTGATTGTGGAGGCCATTTGAGTATAGTGAACTCATTGTCATGTTCAAGAAACCAGTTTGAGATGATTTGAGCATTGTGACATCCTGCTGCGTTATCCTGCTGAAAGTAGCCATCAGAAGATGGGTACACTGTGGTCATAAAGGGATAGACATTTTCAGCAACAATACTCAGGTAGGCTGTGGCGTTTAAACGATGCTCAATTGGTACTAAGGGTACAAAGTGTGCCAAGAAAATATCCCCCACACCATTACACCACCACCACCAGCCTGAACCGTTGATACAAGGCAGGATGGATCCATGCTTTAATGTTGTTTACGCCAAATTGTGACCCTACCATGGGGACCATGGGGACAAATGGGGACCACCACTCTGGTCTGCCACTCCACAGGTACTGTCCCCGACCTCCACGCGACACTGAATAGGCGTGTCAGTCAAGACAGTATCACAATGTCCAGAGCCTTCAGCATCTCATCAACATCTGGCCGCCTTGCCACTGAAGAGCATTTTGACTACTTCAGTGACCTCTGCCAAGGATATGGGTGGAGCTTCCCCCGAGTCCTCAGACTCTGTCTCTTCCTCGGAGGATGTGCTGGTCGGGTTCAGGAGTTCCTCAAAGTGTTCTTTCTGCCACCCGACAATATCCTCAGTCTGGGTCAGCAGTTCTCCTCCCCGACTGAGCACAGCCTGAGCCAAGCCCTGCGTACCCTTCCTGAGTCGCCAAACGGTTTGCCAGAACATCCTTGAGGCCAACTGAAAGTCCTTCTACATAGCCTTCCCGTGCTGAAGCCGCAGCCCTTCTGGCCTCCCGGTACCTGTCTGCTGTTTCAGGAGACCCCTGGGCCACCCAAGCCCGAAAGGCTTCCTTCAGCCTGACGGCTTCCTTTACCGCTGGTGTCCACCAACGGGATCTTAGGTTGCCCACTCGGATTCCATGTCCCCCTGGATGCATGAGAATTTCTTCTGGAGGTGGGAGTTAAAGACCCCACGGATAGGGGCTTCCACCAGATGTTCCCAGTTCACCCTCACTACACGTTTGGGTTTACCAGGTCTTTCCTGCAGCCTCCCGCACCATCTGATCCAACTCACCACCAGGTGGTGATCATTTGACAGCTCTGCTCCTCTCTTCACCTGAGTGTCCAAAACATGTGGCCGCCGATCTGCTGATCTGTCTACAAAGTCGATCATCGATCTTTGGCCTAAGGCCTTCCGGTACCAGGTACGCACCAGGTACACATCGGGCAGGCCATTCCTCCCAATCACCCCCCTCCAGGTTTCGCTCATTGATCATTCCCCACATGTGCACTGAAGTCCCCCAGTAGAACTGCTGTTCGGTGCGTAAGCACACACAACAGTCAGAGCCTTCCCCCCAACGACTTGCAGTCGCATGGAGGCAACCCTCTTGTTCACAAACACATCGGCGCTCAGCCGGGGACTTGTGAGTATCCCATACCCGCCTGGCGCCTCACACCCTGGGCAACTCCAGAGAAAGACGAGTCCAGCCCCTCTCCAGGAGTTTGGTTCCAGAACCGGTGCTGTGCGTGGAGTTGAGCCCAACTATATCTAGTTGGTATCGCTCCACCTCCCGCACCAGCTCCGGCTCTTTCCCCGCCAGCGAGGTGATGTTCCACGTCCCTAGAACGGCAAGGCCGGGGGTCTGCACGCCCAGGACCCCAGGTCTGGCTCCAGAAGGGGGCCCCGGTTTCCCTTGTCCGGGTGAGGTGACATAATAGTGTCTTTGAATCGCTCTTAGTCTGGCCCCTGCCCTGGGACTACTTTGCCTTGGGAGACACTACCAGGGGCTATTTCCTCTGACATTTGTGACATCACTAATCCCATGGAAGCCATCTGGGCAAAATACCAACGCAACACACATCAATGAGTGTGCATTCACTTCAAAATTCTGAATGACTAAAAATGATAAACTGTGAACTCTATCATGTTCTATTACTTGAGTGACTTCTTTCAAAAGGTCTAATGCTGGGAAACATAATTTATTGAATATTCCCCATTTGATTCTGCATCTGTTCTGTCCATCATTGAGCTTGTCCCCGTGGTCTGGGCGCTTGTCTTCTTATCTCTGTCCTGCACAATTCCGGGGCCTCGCAGCGGCCCCACAGCCACAGATACACTGGCTGGGCCCCAGGAAAGGGATTCTGGCAGGGGACCCCAGGACCCATAGAGAGCACAGACATGTGTGGTGACAAGTGATGGCAGAGAGAGACATACGCACTCAAGTCTGCTACTGTTGTGTGTGTGTGGGAGTCTTTCCTCATCTCTATCTGCTTGTGTGAGTGTGTTTTTGTGTGTGTATGTGTTTCTACACAGGAACACTACTTACAAACACACTTCATAATTTTTTATATAGAATATACTGTATAATAGGGCTTTTGTTCCTTTGTGGACAGGACAGTGAAAGAGAGAGAGGAAATTGGGTTGAAAAGGAGAGGGAATTACATGTAGCATATAGGACCACAGGCAGGAATCGAACATGGATCATTACAGGGTTAGCCTATACATGGTTAGCACGCTAGCGGGCTGATCCACTGAGCTTCCCAACTTACTTCCTAAATTAATAAATAAACCCACATTGATAACATACTGCATATACTTTGTATTGCTAAAAGTGTGGCATCATGCTAACTCCAACCTTCTCCTCTTGTCTCCCCTCTACTACTTCTTGACAGCAAAGTACTGGATTTAATAGAACATAGAAAGAGGCAGCAATTTACCCAGCATCTTCAGAAAGACGATGGGTGGTGTTGTTTGGTGATTCTTATAGAGGGAAACTTTCACATCGTAGGCCATGACAACAAAGGAAACCAGGGAGAGAGGGGTGACTGGCCAGAGGGGGGATTGGCCAGGGTTGGATCCAATGGCGGGAGGGGCCAAGTTCATTTGTAATACACTATGAACAAGGACACGCCTGCAAGGATGCAAGTCAACTAAAGGAATCAAGCAATGAAGAAGTCAGGAGGTCAGACTTTGTGGCTACAGAGCCAATGGGAATGTTAATTCTTCACTTAACTTAAAACCTCTCAATTGGAGAGGGGAACTTGACACTCTGCATAACCCCCGTTAGCTGGAGGGGGGTAATGAACCAAAGATCCCATCGGACCTCCTGAAGAAAGACCTTTCTTTAGGAGGGTGGGAGGACAGAGTGGAGGTACACCACTGTGGCATTTAAACACACAGAGTGACGCAGCAGAATAGCCAGCGGGTGGAGGTGTGACAAAGTCCGTAGCTCCACTATGTACCGCGACCCCGTTCAGAACTACCTAAACCCCCAGGGGAGGGATGGGGCGGGAGACGGATCCGTTTTCATTTCCTGTTCCTCCCAGATTGTCCTCTATGCATACTAAGGGCAGTTTAATGAGCCCCATCTCTATCGTTCGTTCAGAACAAAGCGGGGAAATGATCCAACTCCTGGCTGCCTTTAAACTTGTGTTGGGAAGTTGTGGCGTCTGTTTGGGCGGTGCACCCCAGGCGGAGTCCCCGGTGCTACACTCACACACTAATTCAGTGACTGCTCCACCAGGTCCCTGCTTGCATTAATGGACAATAAGGAGCTGCTGCGCCCTAATTAAATTGAAATTGAATGTGTGGCATTGTGCAGGTTTTAACGGTGTAATATTTATTTTATTTCAATTATTTATTTTTTTACTTGTCCTTTATTATGTAACCGTAAAAATCGACAGACGATGCATTTATAGCTACAGGAGAAGGATATATATATATATATATATATATATATACAGTATATGGGGTGATTACAAGGAAGGACAGAGTAATGTTCTGCTGCCATCCTTAAATACTTTAACAGTTGGGGTTACCATTTCATCTTAAAGGCACTTCGTTGGACAACAGATAAGATAACTCATGCATCACTTCTAACGGTAAAATGCTGTAATAATGTTTTTCAATAAGCACAAATGACCATAAAAACATTTTTTTCCACTTCACTTCCCTTTCCTCTGCGGGTGCGGAGCAGACGTGATCTCGGGTCAACGCTTTGACATGAGCCGCAGCCTCGGGCCACACCTTGACCTCCAACCTGGAAGTGAAATGAAGTGGCGCCACCCCAATCATCTCTTTTCCGATGCGCTAGCCTCCCCTCGCCCTGCACCCTCCCACCGTCCTTGGAGCGGCCGAAGGAGACGGAGACAGAGATGGAGGAGAGGGGAGGGGAGGGTGGAGGTGTGAGTTATGGCAAAACAAATCAGAGCTGACATGGACTGAAACAACCCTGAAGATGGCTGAGCCACGGGGCAGGAGCGGCACAGCAGGGGAAACCGTGGGCCTGCCGTGTGACCTGACGGGGGAGCCTGACCCTTCAAAATAAGAGCTTTCTCCTCAGTTAGAAGCAATCTACAGTATGCCATAGATGTTTCACGTGAGTCCTTATCTATCGCCGCTCACCTGTCGTGCTTCTCAACACAACTTTTTATTATCGATCTGTTATTTTCTCCTCACTGTCTCTGTCTTTCTCTCTCTCTCTCTCTCTCTCTCTCTCTCTCTCTCTCTCTCTCTCTCTCTCTCTGTGTGTGTCTTTCTCTCGATTTGTTCAGAGAGCGCACAGATGAGTATTTGTCTCCTGGTGGCCATTTGTTCATCTCCAGCTATTTTGATATCTCGGTCTCCTCACCACAATCCACGACTGGTGTCTCTTTTTAAGCCAATGGTGTGATCTGTTATCTCTGAGTTTTATCTCCCCTCCCCCCACTTGTCTTTTCTGTGTCTGTCTGATGAAGGTTCAGACGAGGAGGACACGAACACAGTCTCAGCACAGATTGGGGGACCTAGTGAAACGGGAGTTTCATTTCCTGGATCCAGAGTGAATTAAGTCACACTGGTATTGTATTTGGGCTCGTCTTACAAATCAGAATTTAGATGATCATTTCAACTTCGGCGATATCATTTGTTGAACTTCTGGATCCAAGATTGTATTTGGGGAGGATAGTCTAGTCTACTCAGGGGCAGTATTGTCGAGTGGTTCGGGTGTTTGACTTCTAGCTGAAGGGTTCTGGGTTTGAACCCCAATGCTCACCTCATCTACCTAAGCAGCCTTGAGCAAGATGCCGAAACCCCATGTCTGCTGATTAATGTAATCTAAAAAAAAAGTAATTTTGGATAAAAGTGTCTGCTAAATAGTAAATAATTTATGGCCAGAAACTCGTGTGAAGAAGACTCAGTATGGATTTCACTTTCTGTTATGAAATTGTCTGCTTTTCTGTCTGATATTTCAACCCCAAACCAGATCTCAAGAACCTGAGCTGGAGGGAGATACTAGAATTCCTGCCAGGTGAACTATTTCAACTCCGCCAGCATTTTTGATGACAACTTTATACAGAAATTGTTACCTATAGCTTTGCTATTTTATTGTGGGTTTGCTTCATGGCCACACTTTAAAATTATACACAGGATTTACCTTAGAAGCTTTTAGATGTGTTAGTAGGTGTCAGTACTGTGTTCCTGTTTTTTACTAAATATCAAATGATCTTCATCTTGCTGCCTTTTATGTCTGAAATAAAATTGTTTGCCTCTCTAAAGTTGAGCCGCAATGGCAATTTAATTCATCTCGGCAACACTGAAGTTCATCACTGAGGTTCCCTGAACAGGCCCGGCACCCAGGGGCCCCAGGGGGTCCGAGGTGGCCACACATATCACACATCTGTTGGAAGACTTTGTGTCTCATAAAGAACAAGAGTGCACAGGAGTGGAACCAGAGAGACAGACAGACAGACAGAGAGAGAGAGACCACATCAAACTCTCATTACCGTGTTATCAATCCCAAGAAGCGTCCCTGAGCTGTCTCCTCTGTTGTTACACTGGGCACCTTTTATGGAGTTATTTTCTGAATGATTGCTTACGGTGATTTTTCTTGTCACAGCTGACAGCCGTTATTTTTATGTGGCCGGGGTTCTTTCCATGGGGTTTTATAGATTTTCTTTTTTTAAGTCACTTTTTTCAATCACTCTCCTTTCCCTTATCGATCTATATGTAATGTATGTCTATAGATTTTTCTCTCTGTCTGTATGTCTGTCGGTCGGTCTCTTGCTTTTTCTTTCTTCCCCCTCTATCTCCCTCTCTCTCGATCTAATTATCTCTCTCCACTCTCTCTCTCCCCTCACTCTCTTCCCTCTCTCTCCTCTCTACGTCTCTCTCTCTCTCTCTCTCCCTCAATCCTCCAATCTGGATTTCTGATTTTCTTTTCTGTTCATGTCGGGAACGGCCAATTTTATTTTCCTATTTCTTTTCTTTCTAATTCCACCTTCCTGTCTGTCCTGGACTCAGCACGTCCCAGACAGGCGTGTCAAAACAACAGTTGGTGCAATCGTACTCTAAAGGCGGGCGGTGATTCTGATACAGACAGACATGTGGCACAGCGAAGCAACAGGCGGAGGTAGAATCAACAAGTTTGGATTGTCAGAGGAAGCAATATATGACTGCAGAAAACTGTCCTGTTTGTGTGTGTGTGTGTGTGTGTGTGTGTGTGTGTGTGTGTGTGTGTGTGTGTGTGTGAATTGAAGAACTTACACAGTCGGGGTTGGTCTTGGTCTTGGCACGTCCACGTGCGTATTTTCTGCCAAGTAGAATTAGCCAAATTGCTACTTAAACCGCTATCTACTCTCATCTATCACTATCCACTCACTCACATCATATTTTCCTCCATTGTCTCTTAGATAGGGAAAGTGTCAATGTGTGACTGGACTGCATTGTGTCTTAACAGGCTGTCTGGGACTCAGACCAGACATTGTGTGTTGGAGGAGTCCAGTGGTGTGTCGCATCGGTCGTCCAGCCGTCTGTGCAAGCATTGAGTGTTATCTGCAAGTGGACTCTCTGCTCCAGTCTGCTCTGTCTGTCTGTCTGCTTGTCTCTGTTTGCATCTCTGCAGGTTGCCTGAACCCACTTTTACCCACTCAATTTCCCAATTACACCTTATAGCTCCACTATTTATGCTGGCGTGTGAACACCTAATTGACAATAACAATACAAGGCAACACTGTCACATGTCCACTGGGGGTCATGGAATTGGAAAAAAAATGTTATTTATCCTGTAGGATACCAGCGTCTGTAGCTGGCAAGACTTACAACATGCTGTGAAATAGGCTCTTATTTCACACACACACACAGACACACACACACACACACACACACACACACAGACACACACACGCGCGCACACACACATACACACACACACGCGCACACACACACACACACAAACATCCATGTACAATACACACTCACACTGACACACTTATCTTACAGACACACACACACACATTCCCACAGAGAGAGATGGGAACATGATGTTTCACTCGTCGTGACCCAGAACTTTCCTCTGAAGAGAGGCTCAACATTTCACTGCAATGTTCTCCGTCAGGAGCCGGAACCAATCCCTGAACAGAATGAGATGATCCACTGTACATATTAAAATGAAGTCATTCTATTACAGTCTCAATATAAACTATTTCACACCAACGGCAGGTTTAGTGTAAGCTGAGGATGATTCAGATCTGTTGGCGGTGTTCCAACAATGATTACATCACGCTGGGATCTGAGGAGCTGCGCACAGCAAGAGGCAGAGCGACCGCAATACAATGTGTTACACGTTGAGACTGGGACTATCTCTGTGACTTAATTCATTTATTATACTCACCCTCTCTGTGCCTGTCCTCTCCTCCTCCTCTCTCTACCCACTCTCTATCCCTCTCTTCATTATACACACTCTCTCTGCCTGCCGTCTCCTCTCTCCTCTCTCCTCCTCTCTCTATTGCTCTCTTTATTTTTCTCTCTCACACTGTCTGTCTCACACTGTCTGTCTCTCTCTCCCTGTCTCTCTCCCTGCCTCTCTCCCTGTCTCTCTCTGTCTTTCTGTATCACTCTTTCTCACTCTCTGCCGCTCAGATTCAGATTGAAAGGGTTTTATTGGCATGGAATATATTTATATTGCCAAACCACTAAAAGTAAAATAATCTCTCTCCCTCTCTTTCTCTCTCTCTCTCTCTCTCTCTCTCTCTCTCTCTCTCTCTCTCTCTCTCTCTCTCCCACTACCCCCCCTCTCTCCCTGCCTCTCTCTATCAGTGCTTATCCGTTCCACACGGAAAAGGGGCACCCCCTGGACTCTCCTGCTCAGCTGGCCTTGAAGCAGAGCTCAGTGCAGCCGAGACGCGCTGCCAAGCTGTGAGGAGGAGGAGCACAGGAGGGGAGGGGCCAGGGCTCTGCTCAGCAACAGGTTCCTGAGGGCTCTCACGGCGAGATAAGGAACATGTGTGTTCCCGCTATGTTTCCAGATAATTCATGCACGGCTATAGTAGTGGAGGTTTGCATCTATACTATGGCAATTCTTCTAACACTCCTACACATATACTATGCAGAAGCAGCAATGCGAGCACCAGTGTAGGGCTGTAGTACTAGTACCGGATTTTGGAGGGTTTCGGACTCAAATCTTGGTCTCGGATTCTGAGAAGAGACCAAAGCTGTGTTTGAAATTGTGTTATGACATGTTGTTTTTACTACTTTTATAATTTCCATAGCATAATGGTGCCACTATGTTCACTGTGTTATTGTGGAGTGTGTGTGTCAGGCTGCTTAGAGTTTTAGGCTGTGTTGGAGGAGCCCAGCAGAAGCCACTTTAGCGGCGTTCAGTTACGAACACAATCAAGCTGTCTACAATGAATTTAAGTTGAAATGTGCCTTTAGAAACCTTCTTTTTCTATTTTAGGCAATCAATATAATGATAGAAACATGGTCTTGGTCTCGAATCAGACTCGATTCACCAATGACTCGATCTGGACTTGGGCTCGCATGAGGTGGTCTGGACTACCGACCTGCAGACTCATGGCGTGAGTCTAACTTGGCTGGGACTTCATTACTCCTGTGTCTCTGGGTAGCATGGTCACTGTTTGTCTGTCAGTATTGTGTCCTCTTCCTCCTCCTCCTCCTCCTCCTCCTCCTCACAGTGGAGATGTGTGAGCCGTGTCCTGAGAGGGGGCTCCAGGCTCCATACAAGGGGCAGCTGCTACCACCTCAGCCAGCTGGGACAGCTGCTGAGCAGAGGCCACTGTACAGTGACGGGGGTGGTCAGCTTACCATCCTGCACACCAAGGGACAATATTTGTGTGTGTGTGTGTGTGTGTGTGTGTGTGTGTGTGTGTGTGTGTGTGTGTGTGTGTGTGTGTGTGTGTGTGTGTGTGTGTGTGTGAGTGTGTGTGTGTGTGTGTGTGTGTGCGTTTGTGTGTGTGTGTGTGTGGGGGGAGGGGTGGAGCTCTGTATGTGTGTGTGTGTGTGTGTGTAGCCTACTGTGTGTGTGTGTGTGTGTGTGGGGGGGGGGGGGGTGGGGCTCTGTATGTGTGTGTGTGTGTGTGTAGCCTACTGTGTGTGTGTGTGTGTGTGTGTGTGTGTGTGTGTGTGTGTGTGTGTGTGTGTGTGTGTGCGTATGCGTGTGTGTCACATCTATAACAAGAAATCATAAGCGTGCCCATTAAAACTGAACTAATTGCTGTCTGTCAGCCAACTGAGCAAAACAGTTTTCCCCAGATGAATCTGGTCAAATGTTGTTCATCAGGAGCTAATTGTCTTGTTGGACATCAAAACGGAAGGGGAATGGATGGGTGGATAATACAAACGCTGCAAAATAAAAAATACAACATAGTATAATTCCTGAATACCGAAATGCAAGAATACCTATCAAACTCTAAAAGACAATAACCATAAAAGTGTTTAATTTAGAATGGAATGTCTGGAAGATACATAATACCTTTTCCAATGTCTTTCTAGCTTCAATCACACAACTCATGTAGTCTTACACTATACAAATAAAATATCAATTTTCAGTGTGTAATCTAATATAACACAGATTAGAGCGATGCTCAAAGCACGTGATACAAATAAACCAAGGGAAAGTATAAATGTCATTGTGCTGTAACAGATTTCAGCAGATACCCAGAGAGGCCAACATAAGCACCTGTTCTGGGGAGGCCTTGAGGACTGTGGCAGCCACTGTGACATGGGGCCACAGTGTGAACACATCTAAAAACGCACAATCCACCAAATGGACACAATTTAATTGTAAATTAATTGGAATGTCTAGAAAGTTGAATGTTATTTGTTTAAACTTGCGTTATAGAGATACATGGTGGGACATGTGGCAGAACTATATGTGGTAGGAATATTGATTTTTACTGTTTACAAATGTTTGACAATGATGGCTTAAATATATATAATAATAATTAACTAAGGTAAAATGCAATTTAAGGTAGAGTTTTGGTTTGAAAAGATTTAAATTCTCTGCTTGCATTGAGATTTTGTGTGATTTTGTTTTGTTGCACAAAAAGGCATCAGAACGTCCCGGGAAAGCCCCCCTATCACAGAGGTGCAGGTCACCGGCCCTATGCGTTTGATATGACCGCGAGATGGCCCTATTCACTCGGCTCGAGGCTCAAGGGCTTCGGCGCTTACTGACTGACACACGCAGCGCCCCGCCCACTTTTCATTATTGTCCAATAGCAGAGCACGTTATTTTGTTGTCAAACGTGCGCTGACAACTGAACGGAACTATCTCCAGAGGCTACCCGCTAGACAGCCACACAACGAGGTAATATTTATACACGGGGCCCCGTTGTGCGGATAATTGTAGAGGCGGTTGACTGCTAACACTATCTGGGTGTTTCGTGTGAAATATCCGCTCTTCTGTACTGCGCTGCGGAGCTTCATGGACGTGAGGCCTTGTGCTAACGCTTAGCATGAAGCCTCTCGGCGTTTCTCTAGCATCGCACGGCCAGCTCGTTAGCGTGACACATTGCTTTAGAACGAAGCACACACGTCTGTCTCGCGCCTGGGCTTCAACACGGACCAGACATTTGTTAGCGTCGTGTGCACATGTTTATTTTTCCATGCACAGTTTGTGCTGATGTGTGCTTTAGATGAGTGTGTAATGATGGGTTAACTTACTAGGTCACTGTGGTGGCTAACTTATCAGACATGGTGCTGTGGTTAAACTACCTGGTCCATGGCTCTATTTAATACTGGAAATATATGTACAAAATATTGACTAAATATACCCGGTTATTGCAATATTGAACATTACAATGCTGTGATCCTGACATTTATGCCTGCAGTTCACGTATTCTTCAAGTCAAATGTACCTTCCATATTTAGGACCATTAATCGTAAATGATTTGCATAGAAATTGAATAAGTCGTCTTGATATGTAAACATCATGCAGGGTTGATTTGTTAATTATATTCTGTCTGACTAGTGGACTCCCTTGAAGTGACAGGAGCTGTCACGTTGGCTCCTACTGTTTATTTACCCAACCACTATTCCAGTAATAGTGGTTGATATCCATATTATTCTTTTTATATGGACGTGCTCTCTCTTCGTTAGTTTGCACTATTATACTGATTTATCTTGGGTCAATGTGTGTAGAAAGTTAACTTATAAAGACTATGACTAAGGCTTTTTTCTGCTCAGGCTTGACCTGAAGGCGTCCGCAACCTCTAGCCGCATGCCTTTGGTTTCCCAGCAATACAATCAACGTGTGTCATGTATGACAACTTTCTGTCAATAAACCTTGTGAAGCGTTCAATATGGAAGTCTGTGAAGCATTTGAAAAAATGTAACTGACTATTGACCTAAAGTTGCTCATACATGTGGATTTTTTGGGGGGAAACCAAAGGCATGCCGATTAAAAGGAGGATGGTCCAAGCTGTCTGTAGATGGTAAATGGATTGCATTAATATAGCGCTTTTATCCAAATCGCTTTACAGTTGCCTCACATTCACCCATTCATACACCGACGGTGGTGTCCACCATGCAAGGTAACAACCAACAGTCAGGAGCAGTTAGGGGTGCAATATTGGTGAATATAGGCCTATTGCCGTTAAATACAAGCAGATGAGACTTATATTTGCCAATATTGCCCAACTAGAACTAAAAGAACAAACTACTTTTTCTATTTTTAGAAATATATGAAATGTACATTATATGATCTTGTCATCACATTGGCAGGCGTGCACTTCTTTCTCAAGAAGTTTGCTTTAATTGATTGCGTTTACTTTCATTCTTCCTGAAATAATAACCTGATTGGATATTGGGCCACAGTTTATGTCTTATGTCATTGCCTGACAGGCCCATCTATAATATATTTAATAGGATAATAACAAGCCTGTGCCAGACTGCATAGAAAATACAACACCTATTAAAAGTGCACTTTGATACAATTTTTAGTTTATGTAGGCATGGTGTTTGTGGGTGTGATGATCTATTAGCTAATTCATATCTATAATGGGATCTGAGAGTTCCAGCAGTAAGTCCCATCTGGACTTTATTTTCAGTATTTTGGCACAAATGATGGAATCTGAAATTGAAAATGTCCACAAATGATTTCAACCCTAAAGCTATTCAGTATATTTTTATGTATCAACTTATTCACTGTAGCCATCACTCTAGTTCGTAACGGGATGACCTTGCCTTCTATGCTACGGACCGGCTTGTGAAAAGGTTGCATAGTGCAGGTTCAACAGCCTTGGTTTAATTAAATCAGGCACATTGAGTCCTGTAGGCTCAGAGCAACTCCATACATGGTCCTTCCACCGTCTATTTGCAGAAATAAACAATTGCCAGCTGAACAAAACAAAGTTTTCTGCAATGAAAAGGGATGCTCAGCAGCGAGCGTTACACTTGATGTAATCGCTCTCCGACTCGCGCCACCACTTTGGGGAGCGATGAGGCCGCCGTCTGCATGCATTCATCTTAATTTGTATACAAAATCAAATCCATTTATTATAAGAGCTGTGCAAAAAGAAGCCAAGATGATTTGTTTGATGATTCATTTTTACTTTAGTTTGTTTTCGCAAACTCGATATACATATTCAGCCTTTATGTATCTGTTGAGCCAACGTGGAACCTGTTGCTGTTGTCTTGTCTCTGACCACTCCCCCCCCCCCTTGGTCTCAGATGGAGGCGGAGCAGCTCCTGTCTCTGTCGGGCCCCGCCCTGGCCCAGGCTGTCAGCTCTCTGCTGGAGACCCCGGGGCTCTACGTCTTCTCTGACATCCTGGAGCTGCCCAACGTCAAAGAGGTGCACGCCAAAACGCCTACGTCTCACGCCCATGCCATGCACTCCTGTCTGTCTCTCTCTGTCACCACCTCTCTCTCACCATCTCTCTGTTCTTCAATGTGAGTCATAACCAGAGTTGTCTATAAAGTTTGTAAAGCTCTCAGTGCATAGATTTGACATTTGTCTTCTTTTTGTTGTTGTTTTTTTGGCCCACACTTTCTGCTCCACCACAGCTGGAGAACGGCCCTCATGCACCAGTGTACCAGCTCCTCAACCTCTTCGCCTATGGGACCTACTGTGACTACAAAGGTACAAAGCATACATGTGTGTGTGTGTGTAAATAAATAATGGAGTACTACTAGCCTTGGTCACAGAAGGCATAAGTGGCAGCCGACTGAAGTGTGCACACAGATCCAATCACAGCAGTCCTCCTCACCAGCAGCTTTCTGATAGGTTGAGCACTAACGAGGATGCCACCGTGGCTGCTGGCGTGTGAAATGGATTTTAATTAGCCAGAGTTGTCAACCCATTTCCATCTTCAGTCTGACATTGCCTCCACTCAAACCGATTTCTATGGGGGGGAGGGGGATTTGATTTTCCCTAACCAATCACGAGAGACCGATGATGCGATGCATCATGCCAACATGCTGGTTTTGCCAGGGTTTTGAGAGCGGAGCAAAGTGAAAACAAACTACCATGTTGATGGCGATGGTCGTATCCAATTCCAGATTGTTATCCAGCAGCCGAAACAAAAGTGAGCCCATTAAGTGAAGGTTCCGGAAGGATTTGCGTAAAGTGTTTTAGACTACTTGTCAGGGTTGAACATTCTCAAGTTATTCTAATGGCTTCCGGAGCTGCTGTCACCAGCTTGACAAAGGCGTTGGACCCGCCCCTGGTGCTGATTGGCTACTCATTAGTCCCGCCCCCCTCTCTCATTGGGTAATCGATTTTTCAATGAGAGATCTCAGTTTCATGTCACATGCCAGACCAGAGTCTACTACAGACCTGGGCAAACTACGGCCCGCGGGCCACATACGGCCCGTTGCGTTGTTTAATCTGGCCCGTCGGGCATTTACATTCTTTCAGATGGATCATTGTTATTTTATCTTTCCCATAAACATTATATATCACTTTCTTTTCTAAATATAAAGAAAATCATATTATGTTGTTTTTTGATGTGATATCTAGACTTGGTCTGGATTTCTTTTGAGACGGAATAAAAAGAATCCTGATAGCCTCCTAATTCCTCCTAATTCACCTGTTGTCTGGGCCCTCTGCTTGTCTTGGCGGTGTGTCACACTTAGCCTCTCCAGGCATGTGGGTCTGCACTCAAGTGCCTGATAACAGCGTGTTAAACTGCAAGCTATGTTCTCTCACCCCCAACCCACCCACACACACACACACACACACACACACACTTCTCCCCGAGTCATTTAGGCAAATGAGCAATTTCACCAGAAGTGCCTTTGTCATTTTCCGTCGATGTCGCATTGAAATCGAATTCGGCACCTGTTTGCCCAGCTAATAAAGAGCATGTGTGTGTGTCTGTGCCTCCCTCCCTCCCTTCCTTCCTTCCTTCCTTCCTTCCTTCCTTCCTTCCCTCCTTCCCTCCCCAGTGCCTGCCCTACTCGTTGCTCCTGCAGCAGCTGGAGCTGAAGAACGTGCGGGAGCTGGAGGACCTGCTGATCGAGGCGGTGTACTGTGACATCATCCAGGGCAAGCTGGACCAGCGCAACCAGCAGGTGGAGGTGGACTGCAGCGTGGGCCGCGACCTGGGCCCCAACGAGCTGCCCAACATCGTCAACACGCTGCAGGAGTGGTCGGTACCCCGCCCAGCGCTACCACCGCGGCTACACTTGTGTGCAAATGATAGGAATATCAGAATGTTAGTGGTTTATTATTTGATTCGATGCTCTTTTAAAGGTGTACGGGCTGTGAGGCGGTGCTGTGTGGAATAGAGGAGCAGGTGTCCAGAGCCAACCAGTACAGAGAGAGCCAGCTGAAGGTCAAAGTTCAGGTGGAGACCGAGGTGAGTCTCGATAGGCTAGAGGTGCACACAGACCCCACCCCTGGCCTTATAACACGCCGTCTTGTTGGGACTGTACTGTACTGCAAATATATTGGAAAATATTCGAACCCCCAACCCACCCCCCACCCCAAAGGAAAACAATGGCGTAGGTGGTGAGGAAGGGGTTAACGTGACTCTAGTGAACCCACCGTCAACCTTCAAAGAGCCACCAATAGTCATGGATGGTGTGTGGTGGGTTCTGTGTTGTGCGTGTGTGTGTGTCAGGAACGGCGTTGGTACGTTGAGATGAAACTGAAACTTCAGTGAAACCTTCCCTGGGAAACTCTATTCTATTCTATTTGTTAGTGGTGACAAAAGCACGCAGAATACAATGGCATTCATCAGAAGTGGGGTGGGGTGGGGTGCTGGGAGAGTCACGACGTTGGTGATCTATCATCGTCCCGCTCTGATTGATTTGAACAATTATTAATATATTCCAGCAGGATGATGTTGGTTCTCCAGAGCACTGGCAAAAAAAGGCAGGGATGATGGTTTTTGACTAAACAGTTTAGTTGAACTTGAATGGGCCTGGAGTCTCCTGCTGTGCTTTCTATCCGTCTGCAGGTAGATGACGGCCAAAAACAAGACAGAGTGGAGGAATAATCAGCTTTACATTGTCTCTCTCTCCTCTCAGGTCTCCAACTTACAGAAAACGTTAAAGGCCAGCTCGGCCTCGCCCTCCTCTGGCCCCGCCCCGGCCGGCGCGGCATCAAACCAGGACGCAGACCAGCCGGCGGAGCCACGGGACCCCGCCTCCTCTCAGGAACCACGGCAGCCGGGCAAAAAAAGTTCAAAGGTTAAAGGGTAAGTTACAAGTAAGGCGACCTGTTCTTTACTTTTACGCATGAGCGTTGGCGAACGGCTTTGTTGGACAGAGGTGCTTTCCGGAATGAAAATTCAAAGAGATAATCATTAGGGGAAATAAAAGTTAGGCCTGTGTTAGGTGAGATATTAACTTTGGTGTACTTGCCCCGCAATTACCTTTTTAGACCAATTAGATGAGCTTGCCGCCACAACTAATAAATAGTAGTTTGCTTTCATCAGTTCTAATTAACAACCGCCATGACACGACGGTTTAGAAGCGGGACCGTGGAGCAACCACCATGCCACAGCGCCGCTATACGAGTTAGAAACACGGTGAATTAAGGGCTTTTAGCAGGATATTCTTCTTGAGAGCACTGTCAATTCAACCGGGAGCCGGTTTGTTTCCATATTTTCAATAAACATTAAAAAGCCAGCTGCCTGTGTAAGTGGTGTATGTGTGTGTGCGCGTGTGCGTTTGTGCGCGTGTGTGTGTGTGTGTCTGTCTGCATAGATGCACTTCATTATCAGATTGCGCTGTGTGTCTGGAGCCGTGTTATAAGCACCACATGATCACAGCCTCGCTCCTCTGGTTTGTCCCCATCCGGCGCAATTACCATGCGCTAACATTGCGTGTGTCCCGACTTAGAGAACGTCCCTGGATATGCAGGGTGCCCCCCGACTGCCCCCCCTCCCCCACCCCCACAACAGTCCTATAATACATTTACATTTGTAGTATTCATTTCGCTGTTTTTTTTTCATCCTGCAATTGATATCTTGATTGGGTCCACTAGATCAGAGGACACTAATATGCAGACCGTTAATTCGGAGCAATACCGCTACCGGCACCGAGACGCGCGACCGGCACCGAGTCAGCGACTCCCGGGGGGGTGGGGGGGGTGCTAGACGCTGTGATCCTCGTCTACTAATGGCCCGGCCCGTCTGACAACTTTAAAAACCAAAAGTGGCCCTTGAGCCAAAATAATTGCCCACCCCTGGTCTACTAGGTGGAGCTGTCGGATTCATAGGTCTGGACCCAGGCAAGGATTTAATAGAATTTAATATTAAATGTTGGTAAATATATAAACAAAGTATATAAACTAAGAGGAAGAAAGTGTGTGTGTGTGTGTGTGTGTGTGTGTGTGTGTATGTGTGTGTGTGTGTGTGTGTGTGTGTGTGTGTGTGTGTGTGTGTGTGTGTGTGTGTGTGTGTGTGTGTGTGTGTGTGTGTGTGTGTGTGTGTGTTGTCTCTGACAGGACTTTGACAGCTGTCACTAGGCTAGTTAAGTCACGGGAATGGCGCGCTGTGATTGGCCGAGCGGATGAGTCTGCTGAAAATCTGTCGTGGCGTTTATCACAGTTTGGAAAGAAAGTGAATAATATAATAATATAATGCAGAGAAACTAGCCGGTTGTCGTGTTTTGCGGAAACGATTAATATTTTTTTTTCAAATGGCGCTTATCGCATTTTGGAATCAAACTCTTTAATAATTAATTCAATTTTGAATGTCCGTTAGTCCACAACTAACATTTTCGTCTCGTCTCATCTCGTCAACGAAAGTAAAAATAGATTTAGTCACAGTTTTTATTTTCAAAGATCCGTTTTCGTCACATCAACGTCACGTCTTAGTCATGGGAAAAAGGTCGTTAACGCATATTTTTCGTCATACATTTCGTTAACGAAAATAACACGTGTGTGTGTGTGTGAGAAGAAGGGGTGGGGGGAGATGTGGTGAGATGTGTAATGCAGTGCGGGCCCGTCTCCATGGCAGCACGGGAGACACTGGAGCGCCCGCATGCTCTCCACTCCACTTCCTGACCACACGCACACACACACACAGATCGCATGCACATGTTCAAGACTGCCTGCGTCAAATTTCCACTAAATGAAAACTAGCACCTCGACAACGCTTGCTGCGATTCCCCCCTGGGATTTGACACAATCTGTCAATGCTCTCCCCCATCCCTCCATTCCTTCCTTCCTTCCTTCCTTCCTTCCCTCCTTCCCTCCCCAGTGCCTGCCCTACTCGTTGCTCCTGCAGCAGCTGGAGCTGAAGAACGTGCGGGAGCTGGAGGACCTGCTGATCGAGGCGGTGTACTGTGACATCATCCAGGGCAAGCTGGACCAGCGCAACCAGCAGGTGGAGGTGGACTGCAGCGTGGGCCGCGACCTGGGCCCCAACGAGCTCCCCAACATCGTCAACACGCTGCAGGAGTGGTCGGTACCCCGCCCAGCGCTACCACCCCGGCTACACTTGTGTGCAAATGATAGGAATATCAGAATGTTAGTGGTTTATTATTTGATTCGATGCTCTTTTAAAGGTGTACGGGCTGTGAGGCGGTGCTGTGTGGAATAGAGGAGCAGGTGTCCAGAGCCAACCAGTACAGAGAGAGCCAGCTGAAGGTCAAAGTTCAGGTGGAGACCGAGGTGAGTCTCGATAGGCTAGAGGTGCACACAGACCCCACCCCTGGCCTTATAACACGCCGTCTTGTTGGGACTGTACTGTACTGCAAATATATTGGAAAATATTCGAACCCCCAACCCACCCCCCACCCCAAAGGAAAACAATGGCGTAGGTGGTGAGGAAGGGGTTAACGTGACTCTAGTGAACCCACCGTCAACCTTCAAAGAGCCACCAATAGTCATGGATGGTGTGTGGTGGGTTCTGTGTTGTGTGTGTGTCAGGAACGGCGTTGGTACGTTGAGATGAAACTGAAACTTCAGTGAAACCTTCCCTGGGAAACTCTATTCTATTCTATTTGTTAGTGGTGACAAAAGCACGCAGAATACAATGGCATTCATCAGAAGTGGGGTGGGGTGGGGTGCTGGGAGAGTCACGACGTTGGTGATCTATCATCGTCCCGCTCTGATTGATTTGAACAATTATTAATATATTCCAGCAGGATGATGTTGGTTCTCCAGAGCACTGGCAAAAAAAGGCAGGGATGATGTCACCGCGGTTTTTGACTAAACAGTTTAGTTGAACTTGAATGGGCCTGGAGTCTCCTGCTGTGCTTTCTATCCGTCTGCAGGTAGATGACGGCCAAAACAAAACCAGAGTGAGGAATAATCAGCTTTACATTGTCTCTCTCTCCTCTCAGGTCTCCAACTTACAGAAAACGTTAAAGGCCAGCTCGGCCTCGCCCTCCTCTGGCCCCGCCCCGGCCGGCGCGGCATCAAACCAGGACGCAGACCCAGCCGGCGGAGCCACGGGACCCCGCCTCCTCTCAGGGAACCACGGCAGCCGGGCAAAAAAAGTTCAAAGGTTAAAGGGTAAGTTACAAGTAAGGCGACCTGTTCTTTACTTTTACGCATGAGCGTTGGCGAACGGCTTTGTTGGACAGAGGTGCTTTCCGGAATGAAATTCAAAGAGATAATCATTAGGGGAAATAAAAGTTAGGCCTGTGTTAGGTGAGATATTAACTTTGGTGTACTTGCCCCGCAATTACCTTTTTAGACCAATTAGATGAGCTTGCCGCCACAACTAATAAATAGTAGTTTGCTTTCATCAGTTCTAATTAACAACCGCCATGACACGACGGTTTAGAAGCGGGACCGTGGAGCAACCACCATGCCACAGCGCCGCTATACAAGTTAGAAACACGGTGAATTAAGGCTTTTAGCAGGATATTCTTCTTGAGAGCACTGTCAATTCAACCGGGAGCCGGTTTGTTTCCATATTTTCAATAAACATTAAAAAGCCAGCTGCCTGTGTAAGTGGTGTATGTGTGTGTGCGCGTGTGTGTGTGTGTCTGTCTGCATAGATGCACTTCATTATCAGATTGCGCTGTGTGTCTGGAGCCGTGTTATAAGCACCACATGATCAC
This sequence comes from Coryphaenoides rupestris, assembly GCA_002895965.2. Lineage (NCBI taxonomy): Eukaryota > Metazoa > Chordata > Actinopteri > Gadiformes > Macrouridae > Coryphaenoides > Coryphaenoides rupestris. The sequence continues at coordinate 124,744 of PIJE02000137.1, forward strand.
AGCCTCGCTCCTCTGGTTTGTCCCCATCCGGCGCAATTACCATGCGCTAACATTGCGTGTGTCCCGACTTAGAGAACGTCCCTGGATATGCAGGGTGCCCCCCGACTGCCCTCCCTCCCCCACCCCCACCCCCCCTAGATGGGAGACGTTTTTATTGTACTAACCAAACGGATGGTGATTATTTTGTGATGCATAATTTAGGCACATAATTTCTACATTAAAAGGCAACCGATAACATTTCAATAAGCACACTTATTTCTCAAAAAAAGAAACCCTCTTCAAATAACATGACGCAACGGATGATATAATTCATGAATTTAAGACTAGAATACCTTCTGGAATGCATTATTAATGCCGTCACAGTGGAATTAGGCCACGGTAACTTTTCCTTCTTTGCGATGGGAAGTGCGTTGGTGTCGACACCCCAGCCAATCACCAATCACCCATCTATAACTCCCTTCATCCTGGCTCCCAGGGGACGTTAACGCACGACTATTTCAGGAGAAACTGGGAGCCTGTGGGGGTTACGGCGTCTAATGAACTCCATATTTGTGGCGCGTTGCTGTTCTAAAACAAAAGCACGGCCTTGCACACAGGACAGGGTAGTCTAATGGTACCATTAGGTTCGAACCCCAATGTCTGAATCCTGCAAGATGTCCTAACCCACTACTTGCTCATTAATGACAATTATATAAGAGTCCAAGTGCTAAATGACTATTATTACTTGTGTGTATTAAACACAGTATACTAACACAGACTTGTGTGTGTGTGTGTGGGTCCTCTGTCCCCCCCCCCCCCCCGCAGGCTGCGTGGCAGTGGGGAAGATCTGGTCCAAGTCTAATTGAAGGTGGAGGTGACCCCCCCTCCACCTCCACCCCCACCTCCACCCACCCCCCCCGAGACAGCGACACTGATGATTCTTTCCACTGGTTTACAGACACGGGGGCACCACACACTGACAAGAGATGGACGCGGATGCAAAACAACACAGAAAAAACACACAGCAGACACAACAACAACAAAAAAACAACGTACGGACCATGTGATCAATCCTGATGGAAGGCCCTCCCCCTGCCCCCAGCCCCCACCGACACTCGCCACCATCCATGACGACTGGAGAAATCGAACCCCTAAAAAAAAGCAAGGATCGCTGACAGAATGTGTTTTTTTATTTTTGTCTTTTTAACTTTCTGTCAAACTTCCCCCACCCCTCCCCAGTATCCCAATGATAAGTAAACACGATGCGAGTGACAGGTGTGACAACCCATGTTGTGCAGGCAGGCGGTGTGTCAGTGTGCAACGAGACCCCCGGTTAAATAGCACGCCGCGAGAAAGCCACCGCCGTGGGCCCGGCCGCTTTGATCTGATCTGGATCCTGATTGGTTGGAAGCCACAGACCACCACCCACCACAACGACCAAGACCACCAACGGGATCAGTTTGTTGTTGTTGTTGTGATGCATATGTTTATCTCTGTGTAACGGGAAAACGGACTGGCTGCAGATTTAACGATATGCTTTTTGTTGTTTGTATATTTTCATTTTTTCTTTTTCTTCTTTTGTTTTCTTCTGCCATGTTGGGACATGTGTAAATAAGAGTGGGGAAAATAAATGGAAGAGGCTGTACTGGTGCTTGGCGTGCTCATTACTGCCGATGTGGCCCCGCGTGGCGTTAAGGGCGCTTGAGAAGAAACAGCAGCGCGTCTCCGGAGGGCGCGCGACTAAATGCTACCGCGCAGGAGGGGGCCCGCCCATTAAGAGGTCAAGCGATTAATTAGGGCGTCTCCCCGAAGAGTCTATAATGTATTATAGAGCCGAGGCTTCCCCGGTGTGTGTGTGCACACAGCGCATCGCAACAGGCATGCATGCATCATCATCGTCATGCACACGCACACGCACGTATCCCCATTCATATTTCATGTGTTTGTGCCGGAGGTTCACTTTTGGTTTCATGTCGAAGTCGTCTGGTGAAATTGCTTTGCAGAGGCTCCACTTTTCTCTCCGGCAAACAGTCCAAATTGCCTGTATCATGGCGGCCCCGCCATGTCCATTTCTCTCTTGTCTCTGCCTCTGTCTCTCTCTCTCTTTGTCTCTCTCTCTCTGCCTGTATATCTGTGCACCCAGCGAGGCAGAGCCGGAGCAATCCAAGCTTTAAGAACCAGAAAAGGATAAGCCTGTTTAATTTACTGCTCCCTCCTCCCCCTATACCCTTCACCCCCCCCTCCCCCCATCCTAGATCCGTTCATCCCCTCCCTCTCCTCTCCCCCCACCCCGCCTCCCCATCTCTATAAATAGTGGTGTTAATTTCAGTCTGTGTGATTGAGTTTTAGTGGTATACAGTTTGCTGTTCTCAACAGTTGGGAGCTGTGAATTCTAGCAGCTGTACACGTCTGAATGTGTTGGAGTGTTTTTAAAGGGACACTCTCAGCGTGTGTGTATGTGTGGAAAAAAAAAGGAGAGTACAATTTTTGGTTTTGGAACAGCAAGGTGTTGTTAAATATGCGCATTGTGTGAGTGACTCTGCAGGCGCCGGGCTCTCTCAGACGGTTTCCTTACCCACCTGGCTTATAGATTGTTGGGATGTCTGCTGGTTGCTTGTTGTATCTTGTAGCTAGGAGAAGGGGTGGGGGGGGTGCACTGTTGAAACTTCCTAGTGGATTCTCGCCAATCAATTACAGTGATTGATCAGTGGTTGAGTGTACACACACACACAGGTGAGGCACTTCAATACACAGCCACAGCGATGCCCTCCTTTTTTCTCTCTCTCCCAGCCTCCCTGATGTTATTGACATTTATATGAGAAAGTGCTCTGAACTTCTTGGTGAGCACCCCGTTTGTCTCCGTGTAGGTGGCAACGCGCCACGTTGGGTGGCAGGGAGGGAGAGAGAAACTAGATCTGGGGAGCCAGTACATCAGACACAGGAAGCCTCTGTGTCCTCCTGGAACTAGTCGTCACTACTTTGCAAACCCTTATGAGTGGCGTACACAAAGAGGACGCCTTCACCCAAGTCGGGTTTAAAATCAATGTGAGGTTGCTAGACTTCACATGCACCTTAGGGGGATGAGCATTAGGATGCAGGGGTGACTATTAGAGTGTGTGTGTGTGCACGCACCCCCCCCCCAGCCCACCATCAACACGGCACAGAAATAAACAAATGGGACACCAGAGTTATGCCTTTTTATTGTTGTTTTTTTAACAGTACAGAAGGGCTGGATGCCTACAGGAATGCTACGGAAAAACCCACAAGACACTGGCTTACTGCAAGACTCGCACAGGACCACCAGCACTATGTGTGTGTGTGTGTTTGAGGTTTTATCTAAAAAAATAATGAATAAAAAGAGAGGGAGGTATTTTCTCAATGCTGCTTCATAAAATGTAGGACAAAAAAACTCAACTTGGGAAGAATTCCGGAAGATCACTCACCGATAGATAAAAACATACATGTATCAATAGATTACTTTATGCAAACGCAATGTTGAGATATAGTTTTATTTTATTTTTTACTGTACACATGCAAAACCCTCGTACAGGGCTGGAAGTGGCCTTCTGTCCTGTGCACTGCAAATCTCACCGAGGTTGGCTGCCATTGGACGATGGGTCATGACGTTGTGATGGCAACCACCACCGCCGTGTGATTTGAACAGTGCCGTGGACTGAGATAGCTAGCTAGACCGTTTAACACCGACGCGCTTGACTCATCTTTATTATAATAATTAGATTCTCTACGTAAATGACATTTATATAAACATCACGGCAACACCGTACGAACCACCCTTGAAACCAGCTTTAAAATATTGATTGTAACAGCAATGCCCTTTCTATTAATGTATGGTGTGGTGTGTGTGTGTGTGTGTGTGTGTGTGTGTGTGTGACCACCTCTGGAAGAAATACCACTGTTCAAACGAAAACCACCCCTCAGCGCCGGTCCGGCAGGGACCACGATGCCCGGGAAGGCACAACCAAGTCGTGACGGGATGTCAACCAGATAATGAAAAGCACAAATCATGTAGGACGGAGAGGGGGGGGGGGGGGGTAGAAGGTGGGGGGGGCGGCGCACCGTGGTATTTGCATTTTTCGTTCGTTCGTTCGTTCAGAACGCCCAAAGCAGGAATGAACAGCGGTTTCTGGAGCGTGACATGGTAAACACGTTGCCTGCTGGCTACAGCTTTGTGATAAACCCCCCCCCCTCCCCCTCTCCCTCCCCCCCCCCCCCAGTCTTAGGAGACTGAGCCAGAGAATGGCTTTTATTAACCGATGACATCCGAACACACAACACTACAGCGCTACGGCATTACTGTGCGCTCTCATCAAAGGGGGGGGGTGGGGGTGGGATTTGCCGGATGCGACGTGTCTAAGGGGGCTTTTTTTTTGTTTTGTTTTTGGCGGCTTTTCGGGAAGAGCCGACAGATGTGCCGTCGTATCCTCCACCGCCAAGCGCTGGGAGTTTGGGCGGAGGTGGCGGACGTGGAGGGATGGTGGGGAGGGAGGGTGAGGGGGCGGGGGCGGGGGAGGTGGAGGACGTGGAAGGGGCTTGTCTTTGAATTAGTCACGGCAGTTTGAAGCAGTTGGTTAGTCAGGTGCAGCCCAGGGCGGTGGAGGGGATGGAGGAGCTCGGAGCCGGGGAGCGCGCTACAGAGGCATAAAAACCAAAGGGGGGAACGAGAGAGATTTACACCGAGCACTGGAGAGCGGGGGAGTGGAAGGGAAGGGAAGGAAGGGAAGGACGGGAAGGAAGGAGCAGGAAGATGAGCTTGTCTTTTTTTTCCACGCCTCGGGGAAAAGCCGGGGCGCTTGGCCACAATTGGGTACCTGGAATCCCTGATTTCATTTCACAGTCTCAAGGAAAAACAAAATGGCGCCGCGGGCGGCCGCCGCCTCCGGTTCTTGTTGACGGTGGTTCCTCCACAGGCCTTCGCAGAAATGTTTATCAAACGGGTGGAAGAATAGTCACCTCAGAGGTTTACGACGGGGATCCTAGCGCCCGGGGAGAGAGACAGGCACAAAGAGAGAGAGACACAGTGAGAGATGGAGAGAGAGAGAGAGAGAGAGAGAGAGAGAGAGAGAGAAGAGAGAGAGAGAGAGAGAGAGAGAGAGAGAGAGAGAAGAGACAGAGAGAGATGAAGAGAGAGAGAGAGAGAGAGAGAGAGAGGCGTAGATAAGAAGGTTAGGGGTGCAGTCGCTCTAATAAGCGGATGCGGGGAAGGAGGAGGAGGAGGAGGAGAAGGGGGGGTGGGTGAGCGTGGAGGAAGATAGTGAAATGTCTGGGAGATGGAGCAGAGGGGCCCGCGGCAGTGGACGACGAACGGCGGGTGTGGGGGGCGCGGAGGCGGTTGGGAGGGGGCTTCATCACCAGGCGGAGACGGCGGCAAAGGGTGATTGGGTGAGGAGGAAGAGGAGGGAGGAAGGTGGGAGACGCCGAGACCGATGAGAGCGGGAGACGGAGCCGGAGCCGGGGTGCAGCCCTATAATTACCCTGATTGAGATTAACGGTGAAACACACTTTTCTGTGTGTTTCTTTTTTTTCAACAAACAAAAGCCTCATGTGAGTCATTGTGAGGGGAGGAGGGGGGGAAGCTCGAGCTTCTTATAGGTACATATGGCTGAACCAGCAGAACCCCCCCTGCCCCCCTGCAGGGCCAGAGAGGACCAATTATACTCCGCATGTAGACCCTCGCACAGAGGAGGTAATGGGGCCGCTTTACACACCGGCGTGCCAACATGCGACGGCACCATCACCATCAAACAACCGCGCACGCACACACACAAATAATAAACAGTTGCATACACTCTTAATAATCCCCCAACGGGAGGGGGCCGGGCGGGCAGGGGGTGGATTGTATTGTGTCACCCACGCATAACTCAAGGATAACAAAACACATAAACACAGAGAGAGAGAGAGAGACAGAAAAACAAAACAACAGATCGTTCCACGAGACCAAGAGGACTTGCATGCACGCGCACGCACGCACACACGCACGCACACACACACACACACACTATGCCTGGTGCACGCACGCGCACACAAACACACAGACACCACAATCAACACCGGCACCGGCACAGAGGCGACTCATTACCTCTCCCGGTCGGTGAAGGGGGGGGGGCTGTGGAGGGTCTGCCGGCTGTCCTCGGGAGCCAGGGAGCGAGGCAGCGCCAGGGAGAGGGGAGGGGCCACGGGGCGGGAGAGCGGGGGCGGATTCTGGGAGCAGCTGCGGTCGTAACTGGGGAGAGAGAGAGAGGGAGAGAAAGAGAAAGAGAAAGAGAGAAGTAAATTAAAGAGGGGCGGGAAGAAGAGAGATGGAGAGAGATGGAGAGAGAGATGAAGGAGAGGAGAGGGATGGCGAGAGAGAAGCAGAGAGAGAGAGACCTACATGGGAGATATGAGGAGGGATGAAGAGGCTTAAAAAGAGCTGAAAGAAGAGAGACAACAGACAAGGCTTAAAAATATATGTTCTAAAAGAACGAACAGCAGGAAGGTTTTAGAGGGTTTAGGAGAGTATAGGAGGGTATAGGAGACTCTATGAGGGTATAGGAGGGTATAGGAGACTATAGGAGAGTATAGGAGAGTATAAGAGGGTATAGGAGGGTATAGGGGAGTAAAGGAGGGTATATGAGAGTATAAGAGGGTATAGGAGGGTGTAGGTATATGAGGGTAGAGGGTATAGGAGGGTGTAGGTATATGAGGGTATAGGGGAGTAAAGGATGGTATAGGAGGGTGTAGGAGGGTATAGGAGGGTATAAGGGAGTAAAGGAGGGTATATGAGAGTATAAGAGGGTATAGGAGGGTATATGAGGGTAGAGGGTATAGGAGAGTAAAGGAGGGTGTAGGATGGTATAGGAGAGTAAAGGAGGGTGTAGGACAGTATAGGAGGATATAGGTCAGTATAGGAAGGTGTAGAAGGGTATAGGATAGCAAAGGACGGCATAGGAGAGTATAGGAGGGTATAGGAGTGTGTAAGATGGTATACTGTACGTAAGAGACACCAAAGGGTAGAGAAGAAGGTTGTAAGGAGCAACATGAGTGTAACCACAGATTCTCTGGTGGTGTCGTGCCAATGATGAGAAAATACCAAACTGTCCCCCAATATACAGTAGAATTATGTTGTTAAATATGTCCTCCTTTTAAGAAACCTGTCAACAGATGTACAGTTATTTATTTTCAATGTATTTCCATTTGTTGAGGAAAGCATGTAAGGACGTAATCTCCCGCCCCCCTACCAATCGTACACTTGGTTGCGTCCCTGGATAGCGAGCACACAACACACAATTGTAGCATGTTGTTGATGTTCACTAAAAAAGCTCCGATAACCTGACGTGCTGTGATGGTAATCTGGTGTTTTCATTTCGTTTTTAATTTGGATTTAAAAGTCCATAGCACATCTTTTGTTAAAGGGATAATCTGCAATTTGTTCAAGATGTACAGCATCAGGTGTCGTTCTAAATCACATTACATAAAACATGCTTTGGATATTGAATTTTTCCCGACTTCAAAAACACTGTTTCACACAACTCATTATACGTCATAATAAAATAATGAAACCATTTTGTCACGCCACAACTCATGGATTTGTCTGTTCGTAATAAGGAGCAAAAAATGATCCTCCATCCTCCATACTTCTTAATAATACTCTTCATGAAACACTTTTTAGAGCTCTGTGTAAATGCTATCTAAAATCAATCTTTGTTTGTTCTCACAATCATTCAATATTTTTTATTCATCCTCTCGTCCGTATTTGATGCTACTTTTCCCGATGCATTGTGGGATACGATGACTCCACTATAGAGTATAATAATTGTCATCGTATACACTCACTATGGTATAGTAGACTATATAGTGAGTAGTGATTGAGTTCAGACACCGCCCTCGGGACACAGGTGTGTTGTTAAACTGGTTTATTGTAGAGTCGGTGATTTTGTAGCCAGAGCTGATGGAAAATGCAAACATGTTAGCACTCCTCCCAAGCGTGTGTATGTGTGTGTGTGTGTGTGTGGTGACGGCTGGTTTATACTGTGGCCCACGCACCACAGGTGTGCTGCCCCACCCAGCCCCCGATGTCTAATCAGCCTGATTTGGGCTAGGTGAGGCTGCTTAAACCAGCCACCAACACACACACACACACACGCACACACTCCACAGGAAGCTATCCTATTCTCTACAACTGGAAGAGGCATTATTGTAATTGGTGGGTGCGTCTAAAGACTCTAAACAATAAGAAACTGAACAAAACAGTAGAAGAGAAGTGGAGGGGCAGCCTCTATCTCTGTGACATCACAGACTTAAGTGTGATTCCTTTAAGTGTGAATTCAAATGCTCAATGTAGTCCTTAAAACTATGTTCTACATGTGAGAATGTTCAAGGCGGAACATGGGATAATGTAAAGATCTATATATACAGCCATAATGGAGAGAGAGAGAGAGAGAGCGAGAGGGTTTAGGAGAGTATAGGAGGGTATAGGAGGGTATAGGAGACTCTATGAGGGTATAGGAGGGTATAGGAGACTATAGGAGAGTATAGGAGAGTATAAGAGGGTATAGGAGGGTATAGGACAGTAAAGGAGGGTATATGAGAGTGTAAGAGGGTATAGGAGAGTATAGGAGGGTATAGGAGACTCTATGAGGGTATAGGAGGGTATAGGAGGGTATAGGAGGGTATAGGACACTAAAGGAGGGTATAGGGTATAGGGAGTAAAGGAGGTATAGGAGTATAAGAGGGTATAGGAGGGTATAAGGGAGTAAAGGAGGGTATATGAGAGTATAAGGAGGGTATAGGAGGGTATATGAGGGTAGAGGGTATAGGAGAGTAAAGGAGGGTGTAGGATGGTATAGGAGAGTAAAGGAGGGTATAGGAGAGTATAGGAGGATATAGGTCAGTATAGGAAGGTGTAGAAGGGTATAGGATAGCAAAGGACGGCATAGGAGAGTATAGGAGGGTATAGGAGTGTGTAAGATGGTATACTGTACGTAAGAGACACCAAAGGGTAGAGAAGAAGGTTGTAAGGAGCAACATGAGTGTAACCACAGATTCTCTGGTGGTGTCGTGCCAATGATGAGAAAATACCAAACTGTCCCCCAATATACAGTAGAATTATGTTGTTAAATATGTCCTCCTTTTAAGAAACCTGTCAACAGATGTACAGTTATTTATTTTCAATGTATTTCCATTTGTTGAGGAAAGCATGTAAGGACGTAATCTCCCGCCCCCCTACCAATCGTACACTTGGTTGCGTCCCTGGATAGCGAGCACACAACACACAATTGTAGCATGTTGTTGATGTTCACTAAAAAAGCTCAGATAACCTGACGTGCTGTGATGGTAATCTGTTTTCATTTCGTTTTTAATTTGGATTTAAAAGTCCATAGCACATCTTTTGTTAAAGGGATAATCTGCAATTTGTTCAAGATGTACAGCATCAGGTGTCGTTCTAAATCACATTACATAAAACATGCTTTGGATATTGAATTTTTCCTGACTTCAAAAACACTGTTTCACACTCATTATACGTCATAATAAAATAATGAAACCATTTTGTCACGCCACAACTCATGGATTTGTCTGTTCGTAATAAGGAGCAAAAAATGATCCTCCATCCTCCATACTTCTTAATAATACTCTTCATGAAACACTTTTTAGAGCTCTGTGTAAATGCTATCTAAAATCAATCTTTGTTTGTTCTCACAATCATTCAATATTTTTTATTCATCCTCTCGTCCGTATTTGATGCTACTTTTCCCGATGCATTGTGGGATACGATGACTCCACTATAGAGTATAATAATTCTCATCGTATACACTCACTATGGTATAGTAGACTATATAGTGAGTAGTGATTGAGTTCAGACACCGCCCTCGGGACACAGGTGTGTTGTTAAACTGGTTTATTGTAGAGTCGGTGATTTTGTAGCCAGAGCTGATGGAAAATGCAAACATGTTAGCACTCCTCCCAAGCGTGTGTATGTGTGTGTGTGTGTGTGTGTGTGGTGACGGCTGGTTTATACTGTGGTCCACGCACCACAGGTGTGCTGCCCCACCCAGCCCCCGATGTCTAATCAGCCTGATTTGGGCTAGGTGAGGCTGCTTAAACCAGCCACCAAACACACACACACACACACACACACACACGCACACACTCCACAGGAAGCTATCCTATTCTCTACAACTGGAAGAGGCATTATTGTAATTGGTGGGTGCGTCTAAAGACTCTAAACAATAAGAAACTGAACAAAACAGTAGAAGAGAAGTGGAGGGGCAGCCTCTATCTCTGTGACATCACAGACTTAAGTGTGATTCCTTTAAGTGTGAATTCAAATGCTCAATGTAGTCCTTAAAACTATGTTCTACATGTGAGAATGTTCAAGGCGGAACATGGGATAATGTAAAGATCTATATATACAGCCATAATGGAGGAGGAGAGAGAGAGAGAGCGAGAGGGGTCTTACGGTGGTGAGATAATGCAGAAGACGGAGGGGTGGGGGCCGGGGGGCCGCGGAGGAAGGGGAGGGAGAATGGAGCAAAGTCAAAGGCATGGAGAGTTTGAAGAGACAGTTATAAAGACGCATTATGGGGCAGGTGGTGGAGAGAATGGGGACACAGGCAATGAGAGAGAGAGGGAGAGGGAGACAGAGAGAGAGAGAGCATTGAGGATGAAAGATGGATAGTGTTGTAGGTAATGATGGAGAGAGAGAGAGAGAGAGAGAGAGAGAGAGTATGGAGGTGCGGGGAGAGGAGGGAGGGAGATCGACACGAGGGCAGATGGAGATGGAGAACGCGGCGGAGAAGCAGACGGAAAGAGGGGAGGAACGGAAAAAAGAGGGAGAGAGGGAGACACCGAGTTGGGGGGAGAAGGAGGGAGGGAGGGAAGGAGGGGGGTGGGGGGGGAGGGGGGATGCCTGAGAGACAGCAGAAACCATTTAGCGTCGGCAGAGTCATTGGCTTGCCACCGAGAGAGTTAGTGCACTCATCGGACTCATTAGAAAACCCTGTCAGAGAGGGGGGGAAGGAGGGAGGGAGGGAGTGAGGGAGGGGGAGAAGGAGAGGAAGAGGCAAGAGAGTGGAAAGGAAAAGAGATGAGAGAGAGAGAGGAAGAGAGAGGAGGGAGAGGGGGAGAGTGGAAGAGAGAGAGATGAGGGAGAAAGAGGGAGGAAAGAGAGAGACAGAGAGAGAGGGAGAGGGGGGGAGGATGTATGGAGAAAGAGGGACAACACGATGGGAAGAGAAAAAAAAGAGGGAAGGGAGAGAGAGAGAGAGAGAGAGAGAGAGAGAGAGAGAGAGAGGGACGTATATTACCAGAAAGCTGGGGGCAGGGGGGGGGGGCTGAGTGGGTGTGACAGGGTGGAGGAATGGGCAGGGGGGGGGGGGGTGACATACAGCCTTGACAGCCTAATATTATTTCAATCAGTCACACGCGGCGCTGAGAGAGAGAGAGAGAGAGAGAGAGAGAGAGCGAGAGCGAGAGCGAGAGAGAGAGAGAGAGAGAGAGAGAGAGAGAGAGAGAGCGTGGGGCCGCCTCTCTTCAGAGCGGTTACAGACATGCGACGACCCACCAACAACAACAAAAAATCCCTTAGCACTAGCCGTCCTCTCCCCTGGCAAACACCTGTCTGTCAATGCCTCCAGCACTCTCTCTCCCTCCCTCTCTCCCTCTCTCTCTCTCTCCGTCTCTCTAGCCAAGCCATAGCCACACCACACACTACAGGTGGTTACGTCTTCACAGAGACGATCGAGGGAGAGCGGGCGAGAGAAAGACATTAACTAAGGACATATGTTCCCGGCTCCACAGTGTAATCACAATCAACTGGCCGGCCGCCAGTTCCCACTATAGGCTGTTCCACTCTCTCTCTCTCTCTCTCTCTCTCACTCTCTCTCTCTCTCTCTCTCCCTGGTCTGCGGTCCATCTGTAGCCTCCCACTCTCTCCCCTCTAGAAGCAGAACACATGGCTGCTGTTTACACATTAATGACGCCGATGCCCCGGCCCTGTCTATAGAGGACACACACTTGCCATGCCGCCACCACCTCCTAATCTCTCCCCACTCTCCATCCTCATCCTCCTCCTCCTACACCTACCACCTACCACCTACATCCACCTCGATCTTTACACTGTAACCTCAGTCCCTGGCCATCGGTGGGTGGGGGGGGTTGGCATCCATGCCTATGTGGGTTATTGTAGTTAGCCAAACAACACTCTGTCTCCATTACAACTTGGGAGCAGCGAGAGAGAGAGAGAGAGAGAGAGAGAGAGAGAGAGAGAGAGAGAGAGAGAGAGAGAGAGAGAGAGAGAGAGAGAGAGAGAGAGAGAGAGAGAGGTGGGGGGTGTGGGGCTTATCCCACGCACATGCGCGCCCACGCACACACATACATACTGTATATACGCACACACACAGGGCATAATGGAGGCTTATCTGTGGATCGACAGCCAGGCAGGTGGTGCAGGGGGAGAGAGAGAGAGAGGGGGGGGGGGGGGTCCGGTGGGAGATAAGGGAGGTAGGCTACGCATGGCCCGGGGACACGGCTGGGGTACGGGTGGCATGATGCGATGATGGGCAAATATGGGGGGGTGGAGGGTGGCTAGAAAAACAATAGGAGAAAAAGAATTACTTGCAGAATCATTGGAAGAGAGAGAGACAGGGAGAAAGAGAGACAGGGAGAAAGCAAGAGGGACAGAGAGAGAGATGGAATGACTTGGAGGAGATAGGATGGGGGACCCAGCGGTGCGATGGAGTTTGGTGTGTGTGTGTGTGTGTGTGTGTGTGTGTGTGTGTGTGTGTGTGTGTGTGTGTGTGTGTGTGTGTGTGTGTGTGTGTGTGTGTGTGTGTGTGTGTGTGTCAGGGGGGGTGGGGGTGTCGAGGGAGGGGGAGAGAGAGAGGGAGGGGATAATGTGAGGCAGTGGGATGAAGTAAGGACTTATGCTACGCAAGAGTGGCTGTTAAAATGAAACGATAAGAGGAGAAGAGGATAAATTGGGGGAGGTGGAGAAAGAAAAAGAGCAAATAGGCAGTATGTGCATGCACGTGTGTGTGTGTGTGTGTGCGCATGCATGTACAGTGTGTGTGTGTGTGTGTGTGTGCGCATGCATGTACAGTGTGTGTGTGTGTGTGTGTGTGTGTGTTCGCCGGTGGGTCCCCACAGTCCTAGCGGTCCGATCAGTGACCCTCCTACATCACACGGACAACTCCCCATTACCGGGCTGATGGCCACACAGGTGCTGCGGACGTCTTGCAAGGACAGACATGAAACCCTCCGCCCCCCCCCCCCCCCCCCCCCAATCCTCGGATCTCATGCACCACTAAGAGACTCCTAGCAGTTAGCTGTTATCACATACTACCACACGTATGCATGGAAGCATACATGCATGAGGACACGCCTCTTATCTGTGGCGGTGGGTCCTCCCCCTTAATGGTGATGGCTGATGTTTAATCATCATTGCAACTCTAATGGTTTTCAATGACACACAGTTGTGCCAAATACGACTTTGGGAGCCCCGTGTGTCGTGGCTGACAAAGTCATTAGTGAGACATTACTGGAGTCCAGTATGGATTATTCACCGCTGGAGGAGGAGGAGGAGGACACGTGTGTGTGTGTGTGTGTGTGTGTGTGTGTGTGTGTGTGTGTGTGTGTGTGTGTGTGTGTGTGTGTGTGTGTGTGTGTGTGTGTGTGTGTGTGTGTGTGTGTGTGTGTGTGTGTGTGTGTGTGTTCTGTTCTGTTCTGTTCTCGACGTCTTGAAAACAAGCCCGAGGAGGAGAGAGATACAACGTCCTGGGAGACGTTGGTGCGCTAACCGACAAGACTAAAATACAAACACGTCTTTCAGCGACATAACAATAACAATAACAATAATCACTTCTGTCATTTTTCAGACTGACGTTGAGCGAAACAAGTAAAAATATGTCGTGTTCCTCCTCCTCCTCAAAGCAAAAGCTCTGTCTCAACCGCTCAGTAGTACATTTGCATTTCCTGTGACATGACATTTTTCTGCCAAATGTAACTTATAACTCACTCTATCGCAGCCAAGGCCATTGTGGGAGGGGGGGGGGGGGGGGGTGAGATGATGATTGACAAGAGATTTGATAGGAGTGAGGGACGCTGGATAAGAATGAGAGAACGGGAGACGTGATGCGGAACGACATAAAGACAAAAAAAAACATTTGATAGGAGTGAGAGGGATTTTGATTTGAGGTGGACTGAGAGGCAAGTGATGAGCCAAGATGAGGTCATCGCTGTGCCTTGACCCCACACACACACACACACACGCTACGAATAGAGAGAAGGGGGCGTGGGGGGGGGGGGTTCCTCCTACCATAGTTTGGCGGTTATGACGACTGCCGTGAAGATGAGCAGGGAAGAGATGGTCACTGTGACGTAGAACTGAGGGTCCACTGTGTACGAGAAACACACACGCACACACGTCCGGTATATTTAGACAGTCACCATATTTCCAAGCCAGGCAATCAATAAAGGCATTTGGGTATGAAATTGGATGTGCGATAGTTTGGCCTCCAGTCCGATGACATCACCCTCACCCCCCCTTCACCCCCCCCCTCCCCATCCCATGTATCTTGATGCGTGGCGTCCATTGGCGAGTGGCTTCCTGTGAGTGAGGAGAACTTTATTAGGCGCTCCCCCACCAGGGACACAGCTGACTGCCCTCAGCCCACCAGCAGCAGCAGCAGCAGCAGCAGCAGCAGCAGCAGCAGCCTCACTGTGTGGTGACAGTTAATTCCTCGGAGAGAGAGAGCTCTGTGCTATGCCCGTGCACATGTGTGTGTCTGTGTGTGTGTGTGTGTGTGTCTATTCACATGGACGCAAAACTTTTCCTTTGAAATCCACCCCCCCGCGCACACGCGCCGCCCTCCCCGACGCCCACCTTCCTCTGTCTCCCGCTCCTCTGCCTGCGTGCCCCCTGCCTCGGCGCCCCCTGGGTGCTGGGCCTCCAGGGAGGGCTCCCCCGGGGTCTGGCTGCTGCCCACCACGTCCTGGGGGAAGGGCCAGAAATCGGCGTTGGCATCGGCGTTGGCGGCGCTTGCCCCGCCTGTCCGGTGGTGCAGGTGGTCCGGGTCCTGGCTCTGGCTGGACAGGAAATGATGCGTCTCGTCCTCCAGCGGGTGCGTGGGGCCCCACACCACGGCCCAGAGGGGCGTGGGCGTGGCCTGGGCCGTGACGGAGAGGCCGGGCACTGACAGGGCGTCCGCTCGCTCCTCGCCCGTGCCTGTGCCTGCGTCCGCGTGGCTCACGTCGTCACGGTTACCGCCGGATGGACGTGGCACCGAGGCTACCACCAGGAGCAGGGTGAGGAGGCAGCGGTGGGCAGTCAGTCGTTTGACAGGAGAGATGGAGCTGGAGAGAGAGTGAGAGGAGAGAGAGAGGAGAGAGAGAGAGAGAGAGAGAGAGAGAGAGAGAAGAGAGAGAGAGAGAGAGAGAGAGAGAGAGAGAGAGAGAGAGAGAGAGAGACAGAGACAGAGACAGACAGAGAGCAATGTGATGGAGAGAGCGAGAGAGAGAGCGAGAGACAGAGACAGAGAGCAATGTGAGGGAGAGAGAGTGGGAGAGAGAGAGAGAGAGAGACAAGAGGTTAACAATAAAGACGCACTCTGCTCCACTCTAGACAGCGATCCCTACAGTGATCCCATGGCAGCAATCAGTCCGAAATGTCCGAGTGTGTGTGTATGTGTGTGTGTGTGTGTGTGTGTGTGTGTGTCTGGTCCATTATCCGTCTCTTACCATCTCTCCATTGCTTCGGTCTGTTCACTGAAACTCCACTCCTCCGATCATCTCGCTCTTTGTATGGAATGAAACAGAGAAGACAGTAAGAATGCAGGAGTGAGAGAGAGAGAAGAGAGAAAGGGGACAGAGAGAGAGAGAACCAGAGAGAGAAGAGAGAGAAAGGGGGCAGAGAGAGAGAGAGAGAGAGAGAGAGAGAGAGAGAGAGAGAGAGACTCACACTTCCAGAAACACACACTCTCCTCTGGGCAGGAGCATTTAACGCTCAATTATACGCCACATGTTCATACAGTACACGCATCTGCCGTCCAATACGTACACGTACACGTCCACACACTCACAGTCTTCCCCTCACACACACACACACACACACCTGAGCACAACACATACATCATCATTAGAGTCGCGGTGCGGAGAGCCAGCCGTCCATATGGCACTTGGTGAGTGGAGGAACTAACTTCCAGTCGGCACAAGTAGCTGCCTAAATGCCACAGAAATGTCACTTAGAAACACTTGAAAGCGCAGGCACCGCCAGGACACAGACACACACACTCACACAGACACACACACACACACACCACACACACAGACACACACACAGACTCACACACCAGCAACAACACATATCCGGTATGCTGCTTACCTTGGATGTGGGGAGAGGGAATGAGAGAAGGAGACAGTGAGAAAGGGGGAGATATAGAGCGAGTGGAGGGGGGAAAAAAAGCATCGGTTGCCGTAGCGACTGAGACATGTAGAGTCTGTGAGAGTTAGAGGAGAGTATCGAGGGAGCATGATTAGAGAGTGAGGAGAGGGGAGTAGAGAGAAGAGGGGAGGGAGAGAGGGAGAGAGGATAAGGGATGTAGTGAGAGCAAGGGACTGTAGAAAGAAATTTAAATGCTAATTATGTTTTGGATTTTTTTTTTTTCCATTTCTTTTTTTTGCGGAGGCAATTAAATGGACCACTGCTAAGAAAAGAAGAAATGTATTTTGTGAGGTAAATAAGAAGAGAGCAGCATTCATAATTGTCCTGATTTGGGAGGCGGTGGTGAACAGAAAGAGATAAATCACCATCACAACAACAACAACAACAACGACGACGACGACGATGACGATGACGACGACGACGACACACTTGTTTTGTCCACAGGTTAGCAAGCCACCCTGGGACATTTTATTGTTACAAAAAACCACAACAACAACGGATACACGGAAGAGCAGAAGCCTATGACTTAACATAACAGTATGTTGCCTACTCACACGCTCTCTCTCTCTCTCCTCTCTCGCTCTCTCTCTCTCTCTCTCTCTCTCTTCACACTCTCGCCTGTCCGCATGTTTGCCACCGTGTCGTCAACACTCAACAGTCTGTCACTCCGTACTTCACAGACACTAAAGCTCGCTGGCTCGGCTCTCGCTCCCCCTCTCTCGCTCACTGTGGCACATTATCTCTTTCTTGCTCGCTTGCCCGCTCTGGCACTCTCTCTCTCTCTCTCTCTCTCTCTCTCTCTCTCTGTCTGTCTCTCCTCCTGTCTCCCGGCCGTAGCGTCTCCCTCTGGTGTTTTCCCACTCAAGGCTCACTGGACGACACAGCGGAGCCACGAGCCCGACTCCCCCTCCTTGCTCGCATCCTGGGATCGGCGGTCTTCTTCTTCGTCGTCATCATCATCATCTAATAGAAGGGGGGGGCATTAGCAAGACTCAAATCGCCACGACGTTCTCCATGATGTACTCACACTTGGGCTCAAACGATCCAAAACGTGGCCCAATAAGGGTGATTAAACATTGTTGGGGGGGGGCAATTATGTACCATAGCTATCCTCGTCGTCGTCCTCCTCCGTGTCGCCCTCTGACTCCTGCGGAGAGCTGTCCAATCGTGCATCTCGCCGCACAGTGACATCACCCCTGCAACGGTCACACAGAGCGATGGAGGAGGATGAGCTAACCGCTAGCAATTAAACGCCTCGAGTCTTTGTTTTAAAATCTCCCAACAGACCTCTGGGGATCGACTTTAAAAAAAAATTAAAACGAAGCCGAACTGAAATGAATATGCATAAGAGGAATAATGATTAAGTTATGAGTGACGTGTATTTTCCATATCTCTAACACACACACACACACACA